>WBNM01012706.1:78456-111825 GCA_013399055.1 Ramphastos sulfuratus | reverse complement strand
TTTTTTTTTTTTTTTTTTTTTTTTTTGTTAAACCAAAAATTATTACAGCAATAGCTCTGTGGACTACAGGAATATAACATGCTGCATTTGGCACGTTTATGACACCAGTGCTCTGGTTTTCTTAACTCCACAGTTTGGGGCTGGCAGCATTTCAAGTTCTCCAGACAGATGTTTAAATGAATTTTTTAAGAGGACAGTGAAACAGTTTTAAAGCATCACAGGGCGCTGAGCGCCTCGGTATGAGCAGGAATATGACTGCTGTATGGTTCAGGTAGGGCAGGGCAGCACATGGCCTCTCTGGTTTGGATCTGGCAGTGAGCAATGGAAGCGGCAAACAGAGACTGAGGGAGCTGGGGATGGTTAGTTTGAGGAAGAGGAGGCTGAGGGGAGACCTCATTGCTGTCTACAACTACCTGAAGGGACATTGTGGAGAGGCTGCTGCTGGGCTCTGCTCAAGGGAATTGGAGACAGAACAAGGGGGAATGGCCTCAAGCTGAGACTGTGTAGGTTTAGATTGGACATCAGGAAAAAGTTTTTCATGGAGAGAGTGGTCAGGGATTAGAATGAGTTGCCCAGGGAGGTGGTGGAGTCCCCCAGCCTGGCTGTGTTTAAGGGTGGTTTGGATGTGGTGTTTGGGGCTATGGTTTAAGGTGAATCTTGTAGAGTAGGGTTCTAGGTTGGACTTGGTGCTCCTGAGGGGCTTTGCCAACCTGTATGTTTCAGTGATTCTGTGAATGAGCTTTTCTGGGGCATCCTGGCTGAAATGGTAGCAGTGCTGGAGCAGACACTTGGCCTTCTCCTGGCTGTAGTTTGCACTGGCATCTCCCTTGCAAGCAGCAGCAGCAGCAGCACCACCACAGTTGTTTTTAGTGCAGCTCCCACCATGCTGGTACAGGCCTAAGTGGTCTCAGGCTGACATTTTGAGTGTGTCATTGTGGTCCCAGTGGTTAGGGTTTCAGGCCAGAAATGACAATCATTTGGAAGTATGTAAATGAGAAGCCTGGTCACATAGCTGCAAGGCAAGAGATAGCAAGAAGTATGTCCATCCAAACACTGGAAGTTCTGGGCTTTAAAAAAATGCAGTCTTTTTGCCCTTGTTTGTTTGTGGTTTGTTTTTTGTTTTTCAAGGTAGTGGCTAAAGCAAACAAGAGCCCTGCACTGAACAAAGCTCTGGCAATCAGTCACTAAGTGCAGGCAGGCTCTTGGACTACAGAGTGATTGATGCAACCTTCAGCTCAGGCTCTCTCTTGCAGCATGGCAAAACTAAGGGTCGGGAGCAGACTTGAAAGGTCTCCAGCAGCACCTCCTGCTTACGAGGCAGTGATCTCTCTAGACCAGATGGTCCCAGGCTCTCTGCACCTAAACTCTCACCAAGTCTGCTAGCAGCATAAAAGACCTTTGCTGTCCTCTGACATCAACCCAGCTTTGTCTTGCTGCAAGTTGTGACTTCTTGTGATGCGCACCTCTGGAAGGAGTCTACCTGGTCACCAGTTGGGTGGTTACAACAGCACTGGGAATCCTCCACTCCTCTCAGCCCCAGCTGGGAGACAGCAGCTCCCTTGGCCCCGGGGAGCTGCCCTCTCAGCAAGAAACGTGCAGACTTTGGGACATGGTTTGATGGCCACAGCAGTGTTGGGTCAACAGTTGGACTCTCTGACCTCAGAGGTCCTTTCCAACCAAAACAATTCTACAATTGCTGTTTGCAACTTCCAGTCAGGGGAAATCAAGAGCCCACAAAAGCAGGATTGTTGGAGGCATCACTGCAGTCCTGTTTGCTGCCAGGAGGGGAAGGTGCCCTGCAACTGAGCCAGCGCAGAGAGAGATTGAAGACAAGGGAAGCAAGAGTAAAGCAATGAACACTTATATTTAATTTACATTTGACAATTTGCACATAAATAATGATGTAAACCAATACGTAAACATATGATAAGTTTGTTGTTCTAGCAAAGTAAAAAGCCTGGTAACTTTGGTCAGAGTCTTTCTTAAGAGAGAAAAACAAAACAAAAAAACAAAACAAAAAAAAAACCCAAAACAATAAAACAACCCCAAAACACTGTTGATTGTTGCTACATTCACATGTAAAACCTCTAAGGGAAGGGGGAAACAGTAAAGAGAAGTAACAATTCTTAAAGCTGATGCATATAAATTCTTGTAAAGTTTGTATCAAATACAAGAAAGCACTACAGGCAAATAATAGGAAAAGTGTGTGTCCAGTGCCAGAGTAGTGATACTTTGGTTTGTCCTACAGATAAGTTACTAGAGCATGAACTATTGCTACATTTAAAAGATGTCAGCCTCACAATTTGCAGGAGTGGAAATGTAATGAACTGTAGTCCTTCAAAAGCTGTGCTGAGAGATTTGGATTTCAGGATCTGTTGGGTGGTTTGGGTTTTTTTTGCTTAACAGAAGGCATTAACGTGAAGTTTGCTGAAGAAAAACAACAACAGCAAGATCGGAGGGAATCCTGGATTGCTGAGGTGGGCTGGTTTAAAATGCCTAAGAGTATAACCAGACAAAAAGGGAGAGGTGGGGGGAGAGGGGGGTGTGTAGTAATGCTACTTACGTCGAGTTGCCTGTGCAACTCGTTAATGGCAGGGTAACAACGAGCCCGGGGGGCTCGTCCCAGCTAACCCCCACCCTGCCCTTCGCTGTGCTCCGTGACCACGCCATGCGTGGGGCATATTTGGCTTCATTTCAAGTTCTCTCAGTGACATTGTTTTGGCTGTTTGTTCACTGACCACCCAGCTCCTTCCCCCAATCCCCACTACACACAGCTGGGTGAGCAGGGCACTGATGCCCCCCACCCTGTCGTGCAGACAGGGTGATGCCCACCGAGGGTGACGTTGGTGACATCAGGTGGTTGCCAGGTTAGGCTTTTTTCCCCTGTGGTGCTGTGCAAGTGATAAAATGCCTTGAGCACAGCCTTTTGGTTTTGAGGTCACTGGTTAGTATGCAGAAGTGGAGAAGATTGGATTTTCACACTTAGATGAAAAATAGGTTTTATTACATGGTTTGGCTCACAACTTAAGTGGTATAAATATATATACATATACATATATAGTATAGTGGTATAAATATATCTATAAATATACAGGTATTCTTTGCTACACCTCAAACATCACCACATCATCTTTGGGCTTAGCAGAACAACAACAAAACAAAACAAAAAAAAAAAGCTAAAAGGACGTGCATTCTATCTTTCCCTGTGCACATTTTGGTTTCTTCTCTTGAAGTAGCAAAGCATTTAGATAAAAACAGCATTGTCTGCACCACTGGACACAAGCACTGAGGTATAATTGTTGTTCAACAACTTTTGCAATGCCCTTTTTTTTTTTGTTTGTTTGGTTTTTTTTGTGTTTTTTTTTTCTTCTTTAATTAAATTAACCACGAAACTGTACAAACACAAATACTGAGGAGAGAGGAAAAAGTAATAAGTCTGAGTCGTACAGGAAGGACAAAAAAAAAAAAAAAAAGAAAAAGAAGAAATATAAATGTATGTGCCAGGAAAGGACTTTTGCTCCCCCACTTCTACCCAGGCAAAGTGGGAGAGGAAAATACAAGTAAAAACCCAACCCCCTTCTCCCTCAGGGAATCTGACCAGGTCTCTCTTTTTTTTTTTTTTTTTAATCCCTGGAAGGCTCTGGTCATTAAAAGGTAAAAAAAAAAGTAGGAAGAAAGAAGCCTGCCCAAAAAACCCTCCTTTTAGGCAGAATATAAACAATATTTTTGTGTTTGCTTTTAAACTTGCTTGGTGTTTTCTTTTTGGAAACAAAAGAACGTGAGGTTTTTCTTTTGGAAGAGCCACTTTCAGCTGATGCATTCCTTTGGTCATAAAGTTCCAGGATAATGTGTGGGGCTGTGGGTTTGGTTTTTTTTTTTTTTATTCCCCAAAAGTTATCCATGGCAGGGAGGTGTTTGCTGTGCCACAGCTGTTCCAGGTAGAGGTGCAGGTAGGAGAATCCCTCTGCTAGCCTCAGAGAGGCTGGGGCAGCAGTGTCTTCCCCTGCTTGCTGCTACTCTTGGTTGGTTGGTTTGGTTTTGGTTTTTTTTTTTTTCTCCTTTGGGATGATTTGCACATAAAAGTATTTTCAGGCAAACAGATGTAGGATTCTGTATGTCAAATGTCCAACTTTGGCAATAGAAAACAACCCACATTCGTTTAAAAGACATCAGTACATAAAACACATTTACTGAAACCCCAATCTTAGGTTCTTCAAACAGATGTGCAGGAAAGAAAAAAAAAAAAAAAAAGAGAGTGGGAAAAAAAAAGAAGAGAGGAAAAAAAAAAATCTACAAATGGCCATAAAAGGAAAAAAATAAAACCATTTAAAGTCAAAATTACAATGAATTTTCCAGTCATTGTAAACATTTTCCTAATTATTGCTTTTAGAATGATTAATTTGCATAATAAATTATGAAGTACTATCATTGTAAAAATAATTATGGATAGAGGATTGTCTTTTAGTAACTGGTGAGGCAATGCAGAGTCCTTTGCCCCTTCTTTTTTATGCCCTGAGAAAACAGTAACTTTGGAGTTCCTTCTTTTCAGCTGGAGAGCGTAGGGACACTACTGTAAGCCAAGATTGCTTTGCAGCATTCAATCTATGTACAAGCAACTGCTACAGGCACCCTGACTTGCCAAGTCATAAATTAAAAAAAAAAAAAAAAATCATTTTGCCAAAAAAAAAAAAAAGAAGTCCTTAAGGGTCCATTGGTTCAACTGTTTCTTGCTTGACCTTTACAGGTAACAGAGGTAGTGGGTGACCGTGAGGCAACTTCATAATTGACATATCCGACGACTCGTAAAGGTTGCACCCTGAGGAGATGAGTCCGTTTCCCAGGTTCCTCTGCAGAGATGCTTTCAGGTTAGCTCCTTCCATTTCCCTCCTGAGCATGGTCAGTATATCCTTCTCCACGATGGCTGTCAGGTCGATATTGTCCTCCACCTCTTCCAGCTTGTCAGCGTTGTCACTGATGTCGAACTTCTCGATCTCTTCGTTGATTCGGTTCAGGTCCTCTGCGGAGAGGCCGGAGGCAGGGGCAGCAGGGCAGTTGCCCTTCAGGTGGACCTGGAGGCTGCAGAGGTGAATGTAGCTCTTGTGGCAGTGGATGCATTTATGGGGCCGTTCCCGGGTGTGGAGCCGCTTGTGCAGCTTCAGGTGCACAAACTGGGTGAATTTGGCTGGGCAGAGCTTGCACTGGTAAGGCTTCTCTCCAGAGTGGAGCCGGAGGTGGGTTTTGAGATTGCTGGTGCTGCTAAACCGCTTGTGACAAACCTGATGTGGGGAGGGGGTGGCAGAGAGAGAGTGAATGAGTGGGAGGAGATTTGGTCGTTTAAATCGCGGACAGCTAGGAGGAGAGCGCGGGATGAAGCAGCAGCTTTTTGCATCTTGGCGCTTTCTTACACAGGGAAAAAAAATCCCCACCTCTTTTATTTAGATATTGCTGAGCAGCTTTGCGAGTGCGGCCCAGGGCAAAACTCCACCGGCAGATGTGGCTCTAGCAGGCTGGAGGCAGCCCTGCTGTCTCACACAGGCTGCCGCAGCAGGGCGGGGAACGGCTGCGGGACAGACTCCAGCCCTGAGCAGTCACGGCTTTGTCACAGCCCTCCCCGCGAACCACCAGGGGTGCGTACGAGCCCTGCCGGCCCTTCTGCCTCCCTGGAGAGCTGTGTCTCTGCGGTGTGCTACCTACCTGACACTCGTGGGGTTTTTCTCCCGTGTGTACCAGATAGTGCTTCTGGAGGTGAGCCAGCTGCGTGAAGCCCTTATTGCAAGTCTGGCATTTAAATGGTCTCTCCCCGCTGTGTACTCGGAGGTGCACCTAAGGAGAAGGAAAGCAATTAACAATTTGCAGTTTCCAGAACTGTAACAAAAGTGCTTTCAGACAGTTCCTGAAGTTAGCAGAAGGCTCCTCTTGCCGAGATACAACGTTATCTAGTTAAATAGGTGCCATCAGAGTTAAAACACTGTCTTTACAGCCATGCTTTCTTGCTGGGGATGCTGTACCAAGCCCAGGCTTGTAGCAGCCTACCATTCAAGAAGGTTGGTGTCTCATTCTCCACTGCCTACCTTGAGATTGGAGAGCTGGCCGAAGGTCTTGGAGCAAACGTTGCATTCGTACTTGATCTTCCCGTTCTGCTTCTTCAGTGGGTATGGGAGGGTTTTGTATCCGGTCACATTCCTCTTGCTTTTAATGAGATTCATGGCTTCTTCGCCGCCGGTGGCAGCCAACACCACTGAGGTAGGTTTAGGTTGCATTATGTGTTCTGAACTGGCTGCCGTGCCAGCTGTGGGTGAGCCGCTGGTGGGGCTGCATGGCTTGTCCTTCATGCTGGCAGCAGCGCCCGTGATCGAGAAGGCACTGTTAGGTGCTGGGATGAGGAAGTCTCTGGGGTGATCAGGCTGCAGCAGTCGTCGGCCTCCTTCGCTGGGCAGTGAGCTGGGGAGGGTGGTGGGGTTCAACATGTGGTGGGAGAGGCTACCTCCGCTGAGCAGGTTGCCATAAAGAGGATACATCCTCGGGAAGAGATTGAAATTGTTGATGCCATTGATATTGTTCAAAGCGCTCAAGTTGTTACAGCTCATATTGAACGGAGGTAACAGGAATTTGGGATAGTGAGGGTTATAGGATGGCAGAAAGGCAGGTGGGAGGTGGCCAGGGGGTGCATATCCGGTATAAGACCCCAATCCTTCCGAGCCATACGATCCATTCAAGTAAGAGTAGGGATCTCTGTGCTCTTGGGAAGTGGGTGCCAGAGGTGAAACTGTGACCCCAGGGCTGCTATGAGGGCTTGAACTTTTTAAACTTTGGTCTGGGCTGCTCCTTCCGGAAGGACTCGGTGTAGTAGACGTCTGGATGGGTGAGTGAGTAATGTAGCTGGGTCTGTCCATCCCATATGCTAGGGAAGCTTTCAGATAGTCATCAGGAATGTGAGGTCGGATCGGGTAAACAACTCGAGGGAAGAAACACCTCTCCGGGCTATAGTTCTTGCGCAAATCGTCCAGCTCTTTTTCTGGAGTAACTGGTGAAATGTTGGCCTGGAAGAAGTCTTTTCCTTTTGGAGGATTGGATTCCATTTTCAGGATTTCTTTCACGCTGTGCTCCTTCTTTGGAACGCTCTTCTGATAAAGCTCCTCTTTATCAGCACTGTGCTGCTTTGGATTCACGTGGGTTTGTGCTGAAACACCAAGACAAGGTAATGATTAGATAGGCCAGTGTCATTATCCCTTTTCAAAACACAGTCTGACTCCTGCAAGTTTAGTGGGAAGGAAGGGCCACTCTCAGAGGAGAGCAGTCATTTAACTCCCCCTAAAAAGCAAATTTCTGAGTGAAGAAATGCCTGTGGGTGTAAGTGTTAATCAAAGCATCGTTAATCGATGGGATACTGACTCCTTTGCAGGGTCTTAGCCTCCACTTTGCAAATGAATTTCACCTTTCTTTCCCCTTACAGCTTTGCTGTCCAATGGCTGTTGAAGCAGACTGCTAATAAACACAATAAGGAGCATTTGTTCATGAGGCAGGTTTAAGAGAAGGACTTTGGAGAAGGCAGGCTCCCAGAAATGTTCCTCAGTAAAATAACAAGGCATGACAAATCTGCTTTTGCCAAACCACAGCACTCACTTCACCAGCCAGTTCAATTACTTACAGTACCCAAAACCCCATGGCTGGCTGGGATGAAAGCCTTCTTCAAAGAGAAGGTATTCTCCATCAGTAAACAGATCATTACTCATTAAATATACTGCTCAGGAACATCTACAACAAAGCAGGCTATTTACTGCAGATTTCTGTGGCATTCGGTCTATGCAAAACTCCTCTGCTTACAGCTGTGCTTTATAAAAAAAAAAAAATATGCTGAAGCAAAGCAAAAGAAAGCAAGACTGGTTGGCTCCAGCTGAGGATGAAATGCACTTTAAGAAATAAGGGAGGGTGGTGGAGGGGAGAAATATGTATTTAGAAGAAAACAGAAGCTAGCATCCTTTTGGCTCAGTTCAAGGCATACACTCTCTAGTGAGGGACTCTATCTAGGCATAACAGAAACAGGACCCTGAGAGATGTCTTCAGTAGAAAAAGAAGCCTGCTTTTATCTAATTTCTTGATTATAGTTATATAATCTTGAAATTATGACTTTTAAGATATTTTGTTAGAGAGGAAAAACTAGGAGAAGGTTTCATATGTTTGTGGTTAGTTATGTGCAAGGTTTTCCATCAGGAGGTACAAGTCAGTGCTAATAGGTTTGTGACTTGAAAGTGTTGCAGCCTTTTAACCAGATTCTCCCTTTGGGACTGCCTGTCCTTACTTCACTAGCTGAGGTGAGAAACAATTTTTTAAAAAATTTTTTTTGGAGGACCAGTTGAACCCAGTGAGGAAGATGGGAAGAGGCAATGACCATGCAGCTTTCACCAAGGATTCTTTGCTTCACGATTCACTGCCCTGATGGAATCTATCATTTGGCAATGTTACCCTATAAGGTAAAAACCCAAGGATTTTACTAACTGTACCTAAGAAAACAGCTGCTTTCAAAGCATGCTTCTGCTCACAGCAACTGACTTTTACAGCAGCATCCTTTTTCAAACATGCAGCAGAGCAGCAGTAAGCAAATTTAGTTTAAGATACGTGGGCAGCTTCTGTAATTTCAAGTTGCAGCAAAAAGTAACTGAAGAGTTGTTCAATTAAAACATTTGGGACAAACCATAGGGTGTGTTGCACAGCAAGCACATAGGCACAGAAGCATGAAGACAGCTTCCCAGTCACTTCTCTTGCTGTTAAGGTTTAATGCAGAGCTCCTTCAAAAATAAATTAATAACAGGTTGCACTGTCTGGCATTGAGAATCAGCTCCTTTCTTTGGTCATTCTGTGCACTGGTAACTCATTTTCTAAGTGTTCACCCAGATTTTGGGTTATAGAGGGCCTGTTAGGTTCACAATGGCACTGTGGATAATATTATCTACATCTTCTTATCAGCTGCCTGTCACCACGCCAGCATCTGAGAGCAAACATTCCTGGTGACGCTATCAGCATTGGGAAGTATCCGGGAAGTATTGAAAGCTGGGCAGGGGTGGGGGAAGCAGGACTTGTGAAGACTTGCAGCAGAAAAAATAAATAAATACCACCTTATCAGGTCCATATCAGTTTCCCAGTGGGGTCTGTTGAGCAGGAAGTTCAAATTGACACTTTTCTCTTAAAAAAGAAAAAAGAAAGAAAATCCGGGGGGAGGGGAAGAGGAAGGAGAAGTGCTGCTGGAAAAGCAATAGAGAAACCAGGGCTGCTGCAGCTGGAGAAACGGCTCCTGCTGGCACAGGGTTAAGCACTAGGGTGGGGACAAACATGCCTCACAGGCTGCAGCAAGCCGACAAGTGACAGAAAGGAAGCCTACATTGCACTGAGAACCTAACTTGCTTTGTACGACAGGCGCACGTCCCCCCTTGACAGACTAAAAAGTCTGCTCTCTCCTTCCCTTCAAAGTTTCCCCAGCAAAGCTTTCCCTTCTCCTAATTTCCATATCTAGGCACAAGTTGCACCATGTAAAGATTATTTTTCAAGTCTAACTGAAAGGTCTTTAGTCTGTAAACTGTCTTTGATCCATAAATCCCCACTTGGCTTTTTCCATTGTTACTTGAGCAGGAGGGATGATTGGGAACACCAGAGAGAACAAAATATCAACGAGTGTGTCAGTGCTGTGTAAAATAAAAGGAGGTAACATTGGTGGCCAAGGAGGGGGTTTGGGCTGAATGTGAATTTAAAGCATGGCTGAAACAGATTGAGGGGTTTACAACCTTTCTCGTTGCTCTGAAAGGACCCATACTTCAAGGTTAAAGGAATGTATTTCTTATAAATCAGTTTCTTCTTAAGACTTGTGATTTTAGATTTAAGTTCTTACTCATCACAATGTCTCACTCTCCCTCTTGAAATGCATTTCTCCCTCCCACCCTCTTAGATACTTAAATACACTAAATATAGGCACATCCAAGCTCTGTCTAATTTCTGTGGTCAGAGAGATACAGAGAAAAGAGGTTCATGACAAAACAAGAACGGTGCAGCTGCATTTCTGAGTTACTGATCTGAGGGGATGGAAGGGGGGGAACAAAAAGAGAAAAATCCCCAGACGTGCCTTTTTAGGAGCCTGATCCACTTCTAACCGAGGTCATCAGAGTATTTGCTCAGATCTGAGATTAGTGAGTGCGTGCGAGAGGAAAAGGGAAAAATTCCTCTTACTTTTAAGTATTAATAAAACTCGCGGGGCTGCCTGAAGTCGCTCCGATGTGGGTGTTCCGGTTGCTGGAAATGCTTTGCTCTCATTTCTTATACTCTGAGCTGCAGCCCAAGAGAGACTTCATAAAAACAGTGATCTGGCTCTTTCTAAAAACTGGAGAAACGGTTGTAGGCAGCCAGCAACTTTAGCAGTAATTTCAGGAGTGAGATGGCACTGAGCAGGTCGAGCAGTACAGCCTAATTGTGCCGATTCACATTTTCGATCTAAATTAAGCACCTCTTTTGCTAGTAGGGAGAGAACCTCGAAGTTGTGAAGCAGGCAAAAACAAAAGAGTGTTTCCACTCAAAATGAGAATGGGGACCAGCATTTACAAGTATATAATTTGATCATCTGTTTTCTAAATGTGTCCAAAGCAGGGTGACACATCCCTTTGAAAACGGTTTGCACAGAGAAAGTCTTAAGGGAGCCTTCAAATCATCGTCAATACCCAGGCAGCTTTAGCCCACAAATTCTGGTTTTGTGAAGACAACCTTTCATATAATTTCTAAATCATTTTCCTGAGCTTTTTTGAAGATTCCAGGAGGCTCTTTTTTATTTTTTTTTTCTCCTTAGCAAGTGCAGATGTTTCCTCTCAACCCAAATAGAAAAGCTTCAAAACCAGAAAGTGAAACTGCCCAGTAAACAAAAGGGAAAGCGAGCAGCAAAGGCTTAACTAACGGCCAGCAGGAAGAAGAAAAGGAAAAATCACATTTAAAACACAATCTTCATAGAATCAGAAAGATTCTAAATAATTTAACCTGGCTGAACCTGCCAATGAAACAAAGAGATTGCCCAATGTTTTGTAAATATGCAAATTGTCTTCCCCCAGCTCAACCTTTCTTTCTGAAGCCTGACCAGAAGAAGATGCCACCTGCCTTCGCTTGACTGAGGAGACAAACATGACATGAGCAGCAGGAAGTTGCATCATGTGATTGCAATAGATGAACACTATTATCAAATAGTCACGTCCTGAGTCAGTGCAATTGTTTGGGGGTTTTTGGTCTGGTGGTTCGTAGTTTGCCTTTTTTTTTTTTTTTTTTTTTCACCTGTTATCCTCTCCACCTTCCCTCCCAAAATTAAGATCCTATGATGTGGCAGGAGTGAAATGGTAAACTATGTGGAACCCCTGAAGCAAATTACTTCAGCCTGTCTGCTAGTCCAAAACTAGCATATCCCAGAGTAAAAGACAACCTGAGGGCCCAGCTGATAGAGGTTAAGTACATTTAGAAAATTACCAAAGAGTGTTTTTCTGGTCAGCAGAATCTAGAAATCTTGTGCTTATTGCATTAAAAACCATTTACTGGACAATGGCACTGTCTCAAGGTGGCACATCTCAAATCTTGATAGAAAGACCCAACATTAGTGGCCTCAAAACAGACAGGAAGGAGAACAGGATGGTTTGAAATGAGACTGAGTTTCCAGCACTGGGCTAATGTGGATATTGTGCAACTCCTGCAGGCACTTCAATATCCAGTTACGTAGCTCCACTTGGAGCTAATCACAGCCATGAAGGGAGGTGTGTGCTCCAGCATCTGAAGGACTGGGTCAAAGGCCCCAGTTCAAGAAAACACAGAGGACAGGGTTAAAGCCATAACTAAGTCCATGCCTAATTGCTGTCTTCAGTCAGGATGCTCTCCTTCTACAGCATCAATGAACTAACGCTGAGGAAGTTACCTTTAATTTGAAAGTTTGCTGTTACAGAGGCAAGTAGATGTTCTGTGTGGATGTGTAAATATATTTATGCTCTCAAGTGGTAGTTTTTTAATTTTTGAGGCCATTAATTACAGGAAATAAAGCCAGATACATTTTTCCACAGAGGCCCTTCCTACTCAGGTATTTAGTGGAACTGAGGTGCTGAACTCCTAAGACCGTGATCCCCAAAGCCCTGAGGCACCTAAAGCAGCTGCCTATATTTTAAGTTTGCAAGGCTGGAAGCTTTCTGTAGGTGTGTGTCCCAGGTGGCCTCTCCTGTGCTGTGTTGGGCAACCAGCCAAGGCACAGCTCTTCCAAAGACTCCCGCAGGCACCAACACGCTCTGCACAGCCAAGATGGGAAGGAGAGAGCAGGGCACAACACACCACTGCCACAGGCTGGCAGTGCTGCTGCCCCACACAGCGGGAGGGAGCTCTGACTTCAGCCTGCACTGGGACCTGGACCCCAACTTTCCCTCCCTCTTCCTCAGAGGGTGCCTAAATCACCAGCCAGGGGCTGAGAGAGGCAGTGATGCTTCTCTGCTGCTGAAGAAAGCCAAGCCACTTTCGACCTCAATTTATTAAGCAATCATTTGGATGGAGAGAGCTTTCCTGACCTTCTAGTGGGTTAAGGAGGTCGGGGGGATCCCCCTAAGCAATACACTGTTAAGATGTTTTAATGGGGTCTGCAGCAGGTGAAGGATGCTAGAAATTTGGGGACAAGTCTTTTGCACTTCATTCATAGGTGAATGCAGTGTTGGGCATCTTGGCCAGGCTTGGGACAGAGGCTGGAGTGGCAGTAGAATGCTTGCTGGTTTTAGATTTGCCTAGAAGAAATGGTCTGGGAGGAGAGGAAAGAGGAAAACTGAACAGTGCTCACATTGCCTTTCAACTCATCTAGTTCCAGTACTAATGCTGGGAAAATCATCCTTACTTCAACTGTTGCTACAGGGCCTTCAGCAAGTACTGAGAAAACTGCTCTTTCAAACATTAAGGCTGAACTACACAATTGTTGCTCAAGATCCTTCTCTTTAAATCCACTTCTACAATTTTTCCTTTGAATTTCAGTATAGGCACTGTCAGAAGGACAAACGAACCCTCTGCTCTAGCTCAGGTCAGCTAACAGGAAGAGAGGCATTCTAAAATCCAAATCAGAAGTCAGCAAGAACTCTTTTGAAGGGGCTTTGAGTGAGGTGCTAGGCAATGATTCAGCTATGAGTAAAGCACCAGGGCTGGAAATGGTCAGAAACCACAGAGGAACATGGAGATAAACTCCTGGAAATACCTCTTCCCCCTGCTGCCAGCACTACTATTTTTGAACAGAAAATGAAAGCTGTGATACACAGCCAAGAAACGGGGACAAAATGAGCTTAAGAAACAAGTCACCAGATGAGAAGACCGCAGGAGGTATGCTCCCAGAAGATAAGTAAGAGTAGATGCAAGGTTCAAAGGGTACTTTGCAGTACATGTATTTTGTCAGACACCTAGACAGAGTCTCAGCACACGGCCACTTCCTTGAACAGTGAGGGCAGCCCATTGGGAGCAAGACTGGACAGCTTTGAGTATATGATGTTGAAGCAGGCTTTGGTTCAATGCGCTATGAGGCCTGGACTTGGAAAGCTTGAGAGTGACCCAACATCTAAGGTTCTGAGGGCAAAGGACATATTCAGCTTGCCTGTCCAGACTCTCAGATTGTAAACCAGTAACTGTTCAGACCTTTTATGCTCTGTTTACATTTGAACAGCCACAAGGAGCTCCTTCTGTTGTGTTGGGTTTAATTCCCTTTTTCCACTCCAAGCAGCCTACTGTGACACAACAGATGATGCAGCTGTATAATTATACAACTTATTATTAGATCATATAGGCAGAAGAGACATTGCTAGCATTCCTTGTTCATACTGTAATCCACTTACTGAGGTTCATCATTGTCAGCTCTCTGGAGGAGGGATAGTGGAGTCTCTCTGCAAAGTCTCGGCAGTACCACACAAGCAGCTCTTGGTTGGCAGGGATGGGCTTGATGGTGTAGAAGTAGATGTTCATTCCATTCTGACAAGCAGCCAAGTTCTGTTCCTGAACAGAGTAGCCAGGGTTTACATAACGCATCCAGTTGCTCTTGTCCTCGTTAAATCCATCAATGAAGTGGTGAAGCTCACCACTTGAATAGATCTGGAACAGAGAGGAAGTGCTCGTGAGGGTGTGTGCACACAATAAGCTCTGTGTGAGCACAGCGTCCTGAGGCGCAAATGAGAAGGCTTTTTTTTCCCACAAGTAGATACTACTGAAAGAATTGAAGCTGGGTTCTGCCTTTCCACCTATGCTATCCTCTGTGTTAACAGACAAGCTGCTTATTCAAAGGTCACAGTCACCATTTCCTTTCTGCCTAGCCTGTGTCTCTGCTAGTACGGACACATCAGACCCAAAATCTGAAAGGCAGAGCACTCTCCCTGTGCCAACAGTCCACCCTGGAGTGCTTTTCCTGGTGCTATGATCAACAAGTGAGTGATGCTAATGACTGCAGGTCTGAGTGCATGCTTGCATTAATGCTTTGAGTCACCTGTATATAAAGCTACGTCAGAGTCCTTCTTGCCTTTTTCTATGGCCTCTGTACTTGCAGTTTCCTACCACCTCCACCCAAAGGTTTAAACTATGCAAACATCCTCCACCCCCCACCCCGAGAGTCCTAAAGCAACACTTGCTCATAGTTGGACTGTAACCCTTTTGTGGAAGGGTTGGGCGAGGCGAAGATGAACTTCACCTGCCATAATAAGGAAGACCTAGAGAGGGGCTGGCCAACGAGAATTCACTTTTCCTGTAGAGAGACATGTCCTGGCTTGTCCACAGAAGGGAGAGAAAACATGAATCTGACAAAATGCTGGGAGGCCTGGGTGGGGGAAAGAAATACCAATGACTGACAGAAGTTACTGTTTCTTAAAGAGGCAAAAATAAGAATATTACCCCCTCTCCAAGGGAAAAAAAAGGAAAAAGGAAATCAAGAAAAATCCAGGAGACACATTTGCTAAAGACACGTCCCTTACTCATGGTGGGGAATAGCTCTGTGCTGGATGAAATGGGGTTCCTGAGAGTCACAAAACAGATGACTAGGCAAAAGCCAGACACTGGAAGCAGGAGCAGCTGGCACCATCCATGCACCTCGCTGAGCAGGAAATGCCTTTCCAAAGGGCAGACAGAGCTTATCTCAGAGGGAAAACACTCAATGGTGTATTCCTGTCTCGGTGTTCACACCAGTGTCTTTTGCACCTACCTGGCTGGGCAGCAGGCCCCGTGGGCACTCGCTGGCCAGCCGGGACCTCTCCTCTTCTCTCCGACAGCTGCCAGCAGAGAGGAGTGAGGCAGCCTGGCCCTTTAATGCGGGCAGTAAACACCAGAATCACTTTCTTTAAGAGTAACTTCCTGTAAACTGAGAAGGGGGAAATACATGTGGCCTCATCAAAGCGGCTTGCGAGAGATTCTGCGGTGTGTTTGTTATGAGAAAATGGAAGAGCGCCGGCCGAGTTGTGCTGCATCAAGAGGAGCCTTCGCGTTTCTCTGCTCACCCTGGCTCGCAAACTTCCAGGAACGTGGGGTTGCGGTGCTCGACACCCTCTGCTGCTGCCACGGCAAGGCCACGATGCGGTGACGGGCACCCGTGCTCTGACCGAGGCAAAGCCACCCCACCGGACTCCCACCTCTTCTGGGGAAGGCAGGGCCAGATGTGCTGAGTCACGGCACGGTTCCCAGAAATGACGTTGGCTCCGCTCCCCTTGCGCGGGCAAGACGAAGGCAGCGTCGCCCCGCGCGCACAGCAGATGTTCCCGCTCCTGCCAGCAAGCCCAGGATGCCTTTAATAACATGTGGGAAGTTATCTCCCACAATTTCCTTTGCATATGCAGGCCTGTGTGAGAGCCCGAGGAAGGAATTCATTTTTTGGTGCAGCAGCCTGTCTTGAACCCATCAAGAGATTATAACAGGGAATTTAACGATGCTTAGATGGCTCCTAGGATATTATTTCCGAGGATGCTTCCGCATTAAGGCTTAAAATCTCATCATGGGAATGATGTCACCTTTCTCACTGCGATACAGAATGAAGTCCTGCAAGATGGTTAGCAGCCCCTCTTTCCAGTGTCTCATTAACAGCCAGCAGGGCTGGGGCTGGTGTAGTAGTGTCACCTATGCCAGACACAAGATCCCAAAAGATTCAGTTACAAGAACCAAGTCTCATGAATGTGAAAGCAGCTGCCTGCTTGGTAAGAGCATTCATGCAAATAACTGCCTGTGCAATGCTCTATTACACTGCACACAGACAACATGAGAAAACCAAAATGATGCAATTAGGTAGGAAGAAAGGGGTGTGGGGAGCACTGGTGCTTGCCCTGTGTTTCACCTGGATATGAGGTCAGGATGTTGCTAAGGTAGACACCTGGGCACAGAAGCTTGGATATACTCCCAAATCCGCTGATTTAGACACAACCTAAATGGCTAGAAGGCAGCAAAACTAATCCATGGAAGGAGATGAAGTTGAAGGAACGTTCTCTAACAATTAATAATGGATCTGAAAGGAAACTGGAAGTATATTCCCCAGCACAGCTTTCCCAAGCCAAAACAAGCTAGCTGGTGCTCCTTTTCAGCTTATACTACAGAGTACAGATTGGGCATCGCCTCTAGTGTTTGTCTGCCAGCAATGGATTTTTCCCTTGGCTAAGACCAGTAGGTCCTTTAACACCTTCTGAAGAGGACTAGAAAAGTTTATGACTTGAATGATGGATGCTGAAGACCACTACCACTGTATTATAGCAGTTCTATTCAAAATGGAAAATGAAAAAAATACCACAATATGCATGATATATTTCCAGAGTAAAAGATTATGCAGTATTTTTTAAGCTTCTTCATAGGTGGAAAAAAACAAGGATAGGTGATAATTGCACAAAGAAGAATGACTTTTCACTCTGAAGAAATGTAATATCACCTGCCCCTACTGTAAAAAGCAGAGCTATTTCTTTACACAATCAAGCACTGATCTGTTCCAGAAGACAGAGCCAGGAGAAGAGCTATGCATCTCCTCTGCTCTCTCTGTCCCTAAATTTAACCAGACATTTACTCGTTTTAGCTCACCCCACAGGCTCTGTTGGTGCCTGGCAGCGAACAGAAGTTGCCCCCTGCACTCAGAGAGTTCTGAAGCAGGAAGTGACCCAGCTTTTCAGCTGTACTCATTTAGTGATCTGCTTACTGCCACAACATGGTGCTGTTTTTTCCTGCTTACCCGCCAAAAGTATTTTCTGTTTGCATTCTTGGGAACCGTATCGGTGGTATAGATCTCTCCTATCAGGGGTCCGAAGCGTGTTCCTTTTGGGATGTACTCTTTGCTTATAACTCCAGTGACCTACAAGAAGAGCAGCACAGGATCAGTTCCTTGCCAGCAGAAATCAAAGGAGTCTTCCTTCCTCTCCCCTGTCCCCCAAATTTTAAAAAGTCAAAGCAGGATATATATTTTTTTTTTGGTGATGGTTCAGCACAACAGAAATAGATCAACAACTGTGCTGGATGTGACAGGACCAGCTTTGGTAGACACAAGCATCTTACCACACATACAGAAGGCAAAGTTGAACACTGCCTGAAAAATGTGTTTTGTGAAAATACATTTACAAGGAGAAACAGCAAGAGAAATATACAGAGGCCATCAAACACCATCTGAAGTAATTTCTTCTGTCAGAGGCAACTCCCACAAGTGTAGTTCCAGCAAACAAAAATAGTCAACAGCTTTCAATCGCTTCGCTGCTACAGAGCTCACTTTTCTAGTAAGTTAGGAACTGGAATGACTGTTCCTCCAGATCAAAATGAAACCTCTCTCCCCACAATCTTTTTCACTCTAACCCCATCCTGACAGCTAAAAGGACAAGAAATAAAGAAAAAAAAATGAAACATTGCCTCCCCCCCCCCCAAACCTACAATTCTCTTAGCAGCAAATAGTGGCATACCAAAGAGAATATCAAATGGCTTTGGAACAGGTACTCACAGATCACCCTCCTTTATAAAAAGGAGGCAGCAGTTCCAGTAACATGGCAAGTGGGTTTGGTCAAAAAGGCGTAAGAATTTTTAAGAAATTGCTCCACTATGCTAGGTCTAAGAAATGTACTCTACTTGTGCAGCTTCCTTCTTGACAGTAATTACACCAAAAAAAAGTCACTGACCACAAATCAGGAAGCAATTCATCATTATTCAGAAGAGCGTGCCTTGGAGTAACCCTTTGCAAAACACTGCTGAGTTATTGGGTTTGTCTCTCTCTGTTCCTCACCAATCTTCTTCAATTTAATGTGTCCAAACAACGTTAGGAAACCAACAGCTTTGTAAACCCAAACCCCCAAGCCTTTGCAAGACCAACAGCGGAAAAAAGGAAGATAAAAAGCCCATTGCTTCAGTATCAGAACCAAACTCTCATAGTAGAATCTATTACTCCTGTCTCCTTACCATTTGTCTTTTTGCTCACCAGCATTTCAAACAAGACAGGAGCAGCAGCAGAACATTAAGAGTTGAGATTACTGCTGTCTGTGCCCCACAAGGAATCGACCTTCTTACCAAAGCAGCTTAGCACTCAACAGACCCTGCAGAGAGCTCACTTCAAGGAGTCTTTCTTTTTCTTAATAGTCCTTTGCAGCAAAGGACAGTAAAAACCCTGGTCTGTAGAGACCACCTCACAAATTCGCTAAGCCTTGTGATTTTCTCATGCTACATTTTCTTCTGTGGTACCACCCTTGGAGCAGGAGAGAAATAGCTGCCTGTGTGCTGGTCAAGATTAAAAATCCCAGTAAACAACTAACGTCTACCATAATTTCATGTTAAATGTCAAAATATGGGGGACAGAACAGTCATGGAATCAAGGAGGTAATCCACCTGGAAACAGATTGCTGGGTGTTTGTGGTGGCTGTTTGTGCTTGTCTGTGTTTCAACATGTGTTTCAGCACACTATCAAAATTTTTTTTTTAAATACATACATATATATATATATATTAAACATCATCTGTAGAGGTAGTTAAGTGCTCCATTGATCTGTGCATCTGGACTGAAGAGAGAGAAAAGGGACTTCCAGAAATTTTCCTACACCTACCACAAGCTGAAACAAGCTCAGTGGCTCAGTTTTATTTTTGTCTTGCTTGTACATTTCTCATAGAGAGCTGAAAAAGGCAGATGTTCTTCTCGTCTTCCCCATATATCTTGATTTACATCCAACTGCCCTCTCATGAAAAGTTCACAACCAAGCTACTAGCACACCCAACCAGTTTTACTGCATGGGAGCCAGAGTTTTTTCACAGTTTTAAAATATCTTGGCCTTAATTAAGATGACTTTAATGAAATTCTCAGAATCTCTAGAAATCACTCCTCAAACCAGTCAATTTGAAACACTCACTGGTGTCTCTGACACAGCAGATACTTTTGGGTATCCACCTTACACGCAGCTTTTGCTTCTCCCCTGGCACAGCTGAACACGAAGCTGATTTCTCACCCTGCACCCACAAAGGGGTTATTTCAGTAGAGGATGTTCTGCACATCCGTGTGTGCCAGCACTGAAGTCTTGATAGACCACACTAAAGCCGACCCTTAACCGAGGATGTCTCTCTGGTCAGCACTTTTGGGCGCCGTTGTGCCCCCACAAGCTCAGCTGCTGTGATGAAGGAGGGGTGCCCACGTCCAGAGCCCAGGGAAAGCCGTCTGCGGGCTGCCGAGAAGCTGTCTCGGTGACGGCATTTCAGACTTGCGTCCACCAGGTGTCCTTCAGCACACTGCTGCCTCTCGGCGATGAGCCCTTCCCGAGCAGACCGGCGGCAGAGAACCACGAGCGATCGTGCCCTGGGCTCGCTGCCCGCTGATAATAGCCCACTCGGTGGTAGTCAAACCCGTGCCCTGCAGGAGCAAGGCGCTGTTTCAGACCCATTTCTTATCTACAGACACCTACCTACTCGCTCTCCCTTCCCAGCTTCAACTCCCAGCCCACTCCAAGCGGGTCGCCTGACACATTTTTCCCTGTCTGGAAAGAAGCGTTTACAGGACAAGAGATGGGAGCCGGCAGCCTCAAGGATGGTTCCTGGCACTGCGGGACGCGGCGGACGCTGCCGAGCCCGGGCTGAGCCGGGACGGAGCCTGTCGGCGAGCGAGGGCCAGCCGCGACCTGCAGGCGCTGTAGCGGCGCTGCCCGTCCCGGTGAGCCCCGGCGGGGGGAGCCCGGGGCCGAGAGCAGCCCGGGACGGTGGCGGCGGCCGCCCTGGAACTGACCAGGGTCCTAATGCGGCGCCGGGGGCCGGGAGGCGGAAGCGGGGCGGCGGGAACGGGCAGGACTGGAGGCCGGCGGGCCAGGAGAGGGGCACGTCCCGTCCTGCCCACTGCCCCCGGACAGCAGGCGGATGGGCTCCGGGCCCAGATCCGACATCAAAAGGCGCTGCGAAAGCCCCGCGCTGCTACATCTGTGTTTGGAGAGTGGGCACTGGGTGTAAACCCGACCCCTCCTCGTGTATTTTGCAACGGGACCACTGCTTCTAGAAAAACCCAACCACCAAAAGCCATCGAACAAACCCTTACTGACTTCAATGAAATAACAGGACTCTCCAAAAGCAAACGGGGAAGGTCTATGTGTCCTCCAGGAACACTAAGTTTTGTATTTCTTTTAAACTACTAGTTCTAGTTATATAAGCCCAGATAGATTTTATCCATTTTTCTAAAAGAGATGTCATGAAAGAAAATACTTTCAGACTGCTCCCTTGGTGATCACAATAAAAGAAATTTTTAAAAAAAGCAATATGGGAAAGCAAGAGTCTGAGGTCAGAGAGGTGCCCTCCCTAACAGCTCAAAATCACCGATTCAGGGTTTGTCTCTAAGAAACAACCTTATCAGAGAAAGACAACAAGTAAAGGCTTTGCCGAGACATGCTTCTGTCAAGCTCACAGACCAGGATGAGGCACTAGTAAGACAGAAAGAATACAGCAGAATAACTGGCACTTTCTGTCAAGAGCATCGGTTTGGGCTTTAAGGACTGAGACCAGAGGAGGAAACTATTGAAGAAAAACGTTTTAGAAGATCTGTATGAAAAAGATCATTCACATATTGCCTTTCTGGAGGATGATTTTAATACTGGCATTTCATCATTTTTGGTCAATTGCTAAAAGTGGAGGACAAGATAAATAATTCACTCACAGAAATAAATAAATTACTTCATCAAAGTCAAGCAGCCTAAAACATTACAAGCAGTAGTAATTCTTCTTTTTTTTTTTTTTTTTTTTTTTAATGCTGACACATGTTGTGAACTCAGAATGAAAAACATGTCCTTCAGAAAAATTCCCGATCGAGATCCAAGAATAAACAAGAGTATGACGTGTCAGGGACTCTCTTGCAAATTCAATAAACCTTTAAAGAGGAGCCACTCGTTTCACAAAGCATGCAAGGGAAAGAAACACAAAAAGCAACCCTCCCCAAACAACAGCAGTTGTACTTCCTCCCTTCCAAGCAAGCACGCAGTATTTTTCCTACTCCAAGTTGGAGATACAATACTAATCGTGACAGCGCCAGGATTTCATGATCTAATCATGACAGTATTAGCATTTCACAAGCGATGTATTATGCATGTTTTTGTCAATAAACTGATTCAGCATTTAAGACTCTCAACCAGACGAAGCTACATGAAGACAGCTTACATCTGAAACCCACTGGCAAACACGCACACTTGCATCCCCCAAAGTCTTACCTCACCCTTTCGCAAGTGACAAAATCCCCCTCTATTGAGCTGGCAGAACTCCGGTGGTTTTCCATGAGGTCAAAACCAGAATCAGGTTCCTTTGCTGACCCCAGAAACACTGATGTGCAAGAGCAACTGGCACCCAGTCCTGACCCCTCTGAACAAACTGAAACTTGGAAAGTAGCAAGAAAACACTAAGGTACGACAAGAGAAGTTGATAGAGTATGAGTGGATTATGCCATTTACAAGTACTTCAGCCTGCAGACAAGCAGCGAAGAACTGACCTGTCTGTACATTCACAGGACTGTAGTGTTCACAGAAGGTGGGGAAAAAAGGATCAGATTGGCCCATTCTTTCAGAGCTACCTTAGAAACACTCAGAGTTTGAAAGTTCTTATTGCTCCTCATGGTAGGTGCTATTCGGCACAAATAAATGACTGAGGGAAACTCTGGAGAACAAAAGGAGGATGTCCTATATTCAGACTCCCACTAGCAGAGAGCTGCATAGGTCACATTTTACAAGGAAGAACAAGGAATCTTTCAACAACTTCTCTCTCTCCACACCTCTTACACAGAAATGGCAGCAATCCTTCTACCCTGATTCACTGACCTGAGCTATAGCATAAGGAAATTACACCTTGGTGTTTCCAAACAGCACTGGGAATTTTGAAAGCTTCTTGGCTGTCTCCTGCCACAGCAGCAAGACTAAACAGGGGCAGACAGAGCCAGCAACATAAGCAGCCAATCAGTCACCCGAGCTGTTGTGCTGCAAGCTCATCCTTCAACCAAGAAATCCTCCCGTATCACACAGTGGAGCTGCAGCTCTATCTCCCTGTCTCAGCCAAAGCAAGCCCTATCTAACAATGCAACACAAAACAATGGTTCACACCTTTTTTTTCTGGAGTGTGTTTTTTCTCTGCCAAAGTTCTGCAGGGCAGGGCAGGGCAGATGGGAAGAGAAAAGTGATTTTAAAAATAATTTAGCTTTAACCTCTTACCAAACCTACTAGGCACTTTATTATGCACCGCCAAGCTAAACTCTACGATGCCAATACCCTCCAGCTGGGGGTCTGGCCCTGTTTCTGTAAGTGGGATTAAACAAGCACCTACTTTGGAAGAAAATATTTGATAGGCACAGATGAGTGTACCTCTTCTTTTCAGCTCTGTGGTCAGTGTGTTTAGCCAAAGCAGCAGCACAGGTAATAGCTGCTATACCACAAGTCTCAGCACAAGGAGAAATGAAGGGTTGTCCCTTGGGTTATTAACCCGTCGAACATCACACCTAGCTATAATAGCTACTCTATATGAAGGAGTAAACACAAAACCAAATTGCTCATCCGGGCTCATTTATTTCCAGCCCTTCTGAAACAACAACAAAGAATGTACCCACTCCAGGGACAAGGATAGGACAGACTCGCACGGTGAGCTACCAGTGAAGATACTGTCCCAGATAAACAACAGTTAATTTAAGCTACGTCCACTCTTCTGTCAAGCTTGTTACAGTTCTACCATCACTTCCTTAACCAACCCACTGGAGTTTAAGAATTTAGAAAGTTGGGAATACAGTGAGCTCACAAAAAAGAATAAAGTAATTTCATAACCAAAGGGAAACCCAAAAAGAAATAATTAAACACATTTCCAGGATTTTGTTGGTTTGCTTTTCTTTTCTTTCTTTTTTTTTTTTTTTAATCCCCTCTACATTTTTTTAAAGCTATTTATTGGACAAGGGAGGCACTTTAATCCTGAGCCAGAGGCAATGAATGGTCCTGGCAAAGAGCAGTCTAGAAATTGGCACAGAGAACTACTCCACAGTTTAAATATGCTTACTCAGATGCTGTTCAAATTGTGTGAAAAATTAACTATTTGTAAATTGGTTCAGAACCAGTTTCAGGGCCAGGCTGGCTGAGATTTCCAGTGCAGATACTACATGACAGATGACCAACTCACAGTTTCTTTAAAGAGTTATTAGGGTCCCAAGCTTACAAGCCAGCGGGCAGCATTTGTTGGTGGTGTTGGGGTGTGTGTGCATGTTAAAGAAGGGAAGCCAGGGTGAGCACACACTTTCCAAAGCGCCGTGATTTGGCCTGTCTGACTCCAACCTTCCCCAGAGCATTGCCGCTTACCTCTTTGCAGTTAGATGCATATTTGAAAGTCAAGTTCCTTGGCAAAGAAGCCTCTGCCTGAGTTAGGGTGCCTCCATCGGCACTGGGATCCAGCGGGTGATCATTTACAATGTATGTGCACTTCTCTTCAAAATCAGCTTCTGTCCACAGAGTCATGTCAGCATCCTCCATGTCCATTTTCATTGTCCACTCTCTCCCTTTCACCAGATTCTTGAAACTCACAGCGTCCGAGCTACACTGTGTAGCAGCCTGGAAAATAAGAAAACAGCCTTTAATCCTCATTGTCCTTCAGTGTTGTGGTTTCCGTTGAGACAGCGTGACTAATACTGCAGTCTGTGACACTTTAAAAGCGTACGCAGGATAGTTGGTACAGTTGAGTAATAGCCAAAAAGCAGTGTAAACGAAGCTGCTCTGACTGCAGCAGCACCTCAGCACGCCAGCCTTGGTAATAATATGGAGCAAACAAAAACAAAGAGGAAAAAAATCCCTAGGCTGACAAAAGTTTTACCTTTTTCAAATTCTTTCCTTAGTGCCTCAGAGAGAAAAAAAATATTCCATGCTGAAGAAAACGTGGGGTCATGGCCATGAGACCACTTAGTCGCTTGTGGAAAAGCTGCCTCTGAAAAGTGTCACAAACAAGGAGAGGAAGAGGAAAGGAGCTGCTGTCTGCGTCTGAATGAAGCTAAAAATGGAAAGCGCATGTTGGAAGAGCGGAACCCAGCCTTGCCTCTTCCAAATGGGGAAGCCTGAACTTTCCCACCGGCTTTCAACACACAAACAACTTTCAAAACAACCTGGCCCCCCCGCCTCCTCCTGACGTCCCCTTATCCTTTGGCATGGAAGGCTGAGAACGCCGACATCCTGCCAGCATCACTGCAGCAGTAACAGCCCTGTACAAAGCACCGCAACACGTTCTCGGGGTGGGGTGGAGGGGTAGGGGTGGGCAAAAAAGGGAAAAAAAAAAAAAGAGCAGGGAAAATAACTAGAATAATAAAAGAAAAGTTTTTTCTGTCCCTTCTGATTGTGATGGTACCTCCAAGAATGACTATCACGAAGTACTGGATAGGAGCCCAGCAGGACAATTCCACCAAGTTCTTCAGCTCCTCTATCTACCCAGGACAGAAGCACTGCTACCAAACCTATTCCCAAACAGGTCAGGTTCTTTCCTTAAAGTTCTTTTGGGACCAAAACCTGTGCCTACGCCGGTAGCTGGGAATGACCTTCAAGCCCGGCGTAAAATCCCTTCGTTTTTCCCTTTCCGATAGGCAGCTACTGCGAAATTCACAGCCCCGCTCCAGGAAAAAGCGAAACGCGAAAACTCGAAGAACGCTATCTTCCGAGGAGGAGGTTAAGGGCTGAGCGACTCCGGGTCAAGGGGAGACCCCCGCTGCCTATCCCGGGACCGCCCGTCCGGCGCTGGAGAGGCACGATCGGGACGGAGAGACTGAGGCGGGGGGCAGCGGGGCACGGCCGGCTCGGGACCAGCCCCCGCGCCCTGTTCCCGACAGCAGCCGAAGCGAGCGGCGCAATAGTTCCTGACTCTCGGCATTAAAAGGCAGAGAAGAGACTAAGAGCGAAACTCGGGGTAGGGGAGAGCAAGGGGGGGTGTGACAGTTCCGCGGCGGAGCGAAAAGGGTTAACGCTGGTCAGAGGAGCAATCCCGACTCGGGAGAGGCGACGAGGAAACTTGCGCTCCGTCCTCCGGTGCGGCCGGGGAAGGGCGAGCAGAAAGAGCGGCCGGGAAGGTGCGGGGGTGAGGCGAGGAGTATGAGGGGGTGGGGGTGAGGGGAGGCATCGCGCTCCTTACCGGGGCAGAATCCGCGCGCGTTTCCACACCGAAGCCCACCGTCGGCGGCAAACCTGGCTCATCTCTACCGAGTAAACATTTCCCCTTCCTTCCAGCGGCCGGGTCCCCGAGAGACTGACTCACACCTCCAGCCGCCGCTCCCCTCCGCTCCTCCCCTGCTGTCAGACACAGGTGCTGCGCTGCCGCCCGCCCTCTGCTCTGCTCTCGCCGCCAGGGAACGCTGGGGGGCCGCCTGCCACAGCGCCGAGCGCTGCCCTCTCGCGCGCTGCCCGCGCGCGGCTCGCGCTCCACGCACCGGCCCCTTCCCTCTCCTCTCCCCACAGGGCGGAAGCTGGGCCCGGGGCTGGCTCCACCTGAGGCCCCTGCCCTGCCCCTGTCCACCACACAGAGGCTTTTGGGGGGCTTTTTACCTTGTTTTGTTGTGTGGGCTTTTATTATTATTATTTTTTCCCCATCCCCCTCCCCTCTTCCCTCCTCACAGGGCAGGAGCTGAGGCTGACATTAGCTTTACCTGATTCCCCTGCCCTGCCTCTACCCAGTATACAGTGGCTTTTTGTTTGATCTGATTATTTTTTTTCTGGTTTTTGGTTGGTTGAGAGTTTTGTTTGTTAGGTTGTTGGTTTTGTTGGGGTTTTTTTTTTTTTTGAGGGGCGTGTAATTATTAATTCTTTTTCCCATGCCCTCTCCCCACAGTGCAGGACCTGGGGCTGTCTCTACCTGACACCCTGCCCTGCCTCCATCCAACCCCCAAAAGGAGCAGTTTGGGGTTGGGATTTTTTTTGTGTGTATTTTGTTTTGTTTTTAAATATTATTACTAACATTTATAATTTTTCATCCCCTCTTCCCTTCCCCACAGGGCAGGTGCTGGGGCTGCCTTTACCTAAGGACTGCCCTGCCCCTATCCAACCCATGAGGGCTTCTTGATTTAGTTTGTTTTGTTCGGTTGGTTTTGTTTGTGTGGTTTTGGTTTTTTGTTTTGCCTTTTTATTTATTTATTTAATATTAATATTCTTTCCATACTATATTGATCAAGCTGCCCAGGGAGTGGCAGGAGGGCAGGCAGGCACTTCCCTGCTTCAGAAGTCTCATCACATGCAACACAGTTTTTACCAGAAATCTGTTTTTCCCTGCTATTTTAAGCACCAGAGAACAACACGTGCCCACTTTCATTTTCCCTCAATTTGACTAGAGGAGGAGATTATAAAAAACAACAATTAAAAGGATTCTCAGGTTCCAGAGCATTGACTAAACCCTGATTTCAAGTGCTTACTCCCAAATATGTGCTATTATTAAAGTGCTTACTTTAAATGTGTGCTACTATTTGGTGACGACCAGTTGGGGAGTTTCAGATTTTATCCCTTCCCAGGATTCTCTGCCTAAAATCAGTGCTTGTGAAACAAGTTAGGAAAAACATTTTGTTTCTTCCTTCAAAGAAAATCTTCCCCCTCTCCCTCAGCACCAGCAGGGAAGCTCACAGAAGCAGAGCAGGGAAGGCAACGTTTGCTACCCCATGGCAAGAAAGCAGAGCGCTGATCCCGCACAGGGCAATGCAAGGGGCCGGCTGGCAGTGTGCTGGTGATGGCAGCAGGATTGGCACAGCAATTAGCACACCCTGGACCAAATTTTCTTTTTCCCCCCCCCTCCAATCCCAGTCAGCGTGCTGGTTGAAGGAAGGACATCCTGTGATGATGGCATACAATGTCCTGTTTGTTTATTATTAAGAGCATTCCTGCTTCTCATTACCAAACAACCAGATGCCTTATTTCCTTCAGTGGTCCCTGTCTCTTCAGCGAGGCATCCTCAGGCTCAGAGGTGATGCACAACTCCATTTATAGCCACCCACGACCCAGCGTGGATGCTAGCTGCTCCGCTGCGAGGCAGCTCTACTACTCTTCCTTCTTCTCACACTTCTGCAAACACATTCCTCATCGCTTTCCCAGCACTTTACGCAGCGGCTTAGTTTCACCTTCTCTTCTGAACACACAACACACGTCAATTTTGTGGGAGAGCAGGGTGCTGTGTATTTCTTCACAGGAAAAAGGGAGAAAGGGGAGCGGGGGAGAAGCCAGCACGCTTTATGCAACCAGCTGCCCGTGTCTCTCTGATGGACTAACACAGCCCTTTCCCTTAACCTACTCCTCCTCCCCCTGGTGAAAAGACCTGTGGAAAGGATTACTTGCCATTTTCGGTGCGTGGTGCTGAGAATAGTAGATCTGTGCAAAGACCTTCCGTATGTGCTAGCACAGGAGGGCTCCTGGCCGCAAACATAAGTAGGGCAACTGCTAGCAAGTGAGTGTCCTGGCTTAACTTCCACCACAGGGTAATTCCACAAGCGAGCTGGCCCAAGCACGAGGCTGAAGGATATAAATGTAATTGGATATATCCAGTAAAACCCAGGCACATCCAAAATGAGGTCTAGGAAGGCTCTGAAGTAGGAAGAACCATTCATTAAAAGGAGAGAAATCCGGCCTACTTGATTGGGTTAATTAACTGATGCTGAGTCACCCCGCATAGAACAGAAAAACAATGTAGTCATACTGAAGGTGATTATTTTACTGAAAAATAGTCTCACTCAGAGAGGCAGCTGTTTCACAGCTTTTCACTTCCCTGTTAGATTGAAAGAAAAAAAAATTATATAGATATATATAAAAATAAAAGGGAGGGGGCCAAGAGTTTAGAAAAAAAAAAATAAGGGTTTCCTTCAGGGGTTGATCTTAATGTGAAGGAGAGTTGGGAGAAAAGTAAATCTGCCTTTCAAGGAACTGAGAATGCTTTTGGGCTGGAGAAGAAGGGGAAGCAGAGATTAGATCAAACCAGATGAAGTAAAATATTCATCAGGATGACAGGAGGATGCCAGCATCCCAGGTCAGAGCAGCTCTCCCCAGATCCTTGGGAGCTAAGTATAGCCTATGAAGCCTACTAACTGCAAATATCTCTATGGCACACTCCCAGGCTATCCTGATGTGAGCTCCAGTGTCTCAGTGAAGCTGAGCCCAGAACTGCTGCAGCATAGGAGAAGGGATTTCACTGGCATGCAGCTCTAGCCTAACAGTGTCTGATCTGGAATAAAAGTAAGTTTTTAATCAAGGAAGAAGAGACAGAAGCACATTGCTAGCAACGTGTACTAAAGCAAGAATCACAACGGAAACTCTGCCATTAAAGAAATATATAGACTGACCTTCTGACCTTCCTCCTTAATAGAGACACACAAAGAGACACCCTGTTCAGCCAGAAGTTGTCTGCTCTTTTATAGAAAATTTTCATAGCAGTAGTGCTATTGTCTGGAATGTGCAATCTCAACATGTTCATTTCAAAAAGAACATTTTTAGTCATATTTTCATTTTTTCCTTCTTGCTCATAGAAAACCTCAATTACTGTATTAATCAGCATTTCTCAGGCAGCTCTCTCTGCAGCAGCTTTCAGCTTGGCAACAAATCATGAATGGCCCTAACAGCTCTGATCTCAGAAATCCCCATCCATTTCCTTTGATGCTATCACCACTTCGGCTCAACAACAAGCCTGTGCCACTCCGCCTCAGCCGCTGCTGCTGTTTTCCCTGTGCCTGCTGCAGTTGTAAGGGGAAGGAGGAGGGAAGGGAGCTGGCTCTAATAGATGAAACTTCTTTAGAAAGTTGGAGGGGAGATAAAAATGCACACAGGAGATTAAAGCAGAGTCTCATTTTCACATCCTCCCCTTCCCCTTACCCAAACAAGGTCAGTGGCAGATTGACCACATCAAGAGTAACTACCAGACCCACCCCCATTTCCCACTTCCTGCATGTAGGCATCCTTGTGCTGGTAAACATTTGGGGACCAGTTGTGGTCATTACACTCGGGGAAGGTACATGATGTAGTTGCATGACTGCACATCTTTTAAACACCAACTGAGAAATCAGACTCAAAGAGGAACTTACTTTCAAGTTCTGCTGAGATACACTCATGTTTCGGGGCCACGTTTCTGAAAACGTGGTTGCTGTCAGATTCAAGGGAAAGAGAGACATAGCAAACTCCATGACTGTACAACAGGAAAAGTTAGAGCCTTCTTCCCACAGACTGGCCTGACCTCTGCCAAACACAGCCTATAGGCTTCAGATACCATCTCAGAGGCTTTGTATGCCCTAGACAACCTCACCATGGTATTGCCTATAAAGAGAGAAATTAAAATTGCACTTGAATCTACATGAAGGTTTTTGCAAGGGCATTTGGGGTGGTGTATGTTGTAGCCAGGAGGCTTTTGAATTAGCAGAGGCAGCTTTCAGGGACTGCCTTTAATTACAGAGCACCCTGGTCATTGCCTCCTAGCACTTCCAAATGCCTTTACGTTTACTTTTGTCTCGGCTGTGTAATACCAAGAGCAGATCTTCTGCCTGCACTCTCAGCTACTGCCTACTGCAAGCCCTAACAACTCTTGATTTCTGTTGTTTTATCCTCTCAAAAATAATCCTTAATAAGAGAAAGAGACAAGACAAACTAAAATACCATAGCCCTTTTTGTTCCAGCCAGGCCTTCTTAAAATACTGCTCTGATGACTTATGAATAAGCCAAAACAAGCCTCCTCCAATGGAAAAAAAGCCATTCTCACAGCACACAGAAGCAAGAACTAAGTTTCAGCCATTTCCTCTTGTTGAGGTTCAAGTTTGAGAAGATGAGGCTGTCTGGGCCTGCTATTAAGAGGGCAAGAAGTCACTGTGAGAAGTTTGGCTTCTCTTCACTGGAAATGCAGCTGAGAAAGACTAGTCTGAGGCCACTCATTTCCCAGGAAGCAAGCTGGGCTGAAGGTACTGAGAAAACAGCATCAACAGAGGCTTTGTCACCCGACATCTTTTCACTGTGGGAAAAGGCAGCAGGCCTCAGGGTCTGGCCTGAATGTAAGAAGCCATCTCCTTGTCTCTTACAAGAAGGGAAATGCTGCTCAGCGAAGGTCACACATGTTCCCCTCTTGGCTACCATCAGCCTTCTCATCCCACTTCTGAGAAACAGTGATCTTGGGCAAGGTTGGGATGATAGCCAGAAGCCCATACCACAATGCTTCTACTGTCTTTGCATGTTTCTACCAGCCCAAGTTTATACTGGACAAGAAAACCTGAGCACAAAAACCAACCTTCCACACCCCAAACAAGGACTTTTTGAATGTCCTGTCCACAACAACTGAGTCAGAGGAAAAAAGAAGGAAAACAAGTTGACCCATTCCAGCCTTATTGGTGACAGAGGACTGAAAAAAGGGGTTTCTTTTGAAAATTTCCCTTTAAAACAGGCCGACTTCCAGATTATTATTGGAAGAGGGATGGTAAACACACATTAGAAGGCTCACTCCTCCGAACATTTTAAAGGCATCATCTCCACAATAAACTGCCAATGATCTGAAATAATGAAGCTGCCTCAGAATTAATTGCATTAATTCAACTTTCATGCCTCTTCCCAGCTTGGCAGTTGTGACACTTTTCTGAGTATCCTCTCCTCAACATGCCTACTATGAGCCACTGTAAAACTTCAGGTTCTGTCCGTGCACCTTTCATTTCAGCTGCTCTCCAGGCTGCCCAAACACAGCAGAAGAAGGGTGAGCTGCATGGGCGGAACCACACCACTTTTCTCAGACAAAGGACTGGCCACGGAGCGCGTTTCAAAAGAGATTAAGAAAAACAACAGCTCCGCACCGTGACAAAGCTCATTCGCTGGAAACGAAAATGTTTACCCACAGATTATCACAGATCCAGCAAGGCACTACTGTGCGTCTAGGAGCAAAGGATACCCAACAGCGACTGTCAGAGCTCCCTGGGGAATCTGGCAGGGGTGGGCTGAAGGAACACTTCTTCAGCTTCTAAGAGTACAGTTGTCATTTCTCCACCTTTCCTCCCCCAGGGTGGTGAAATAACAGTCTTTTCATACCTGTGTGTTGGCAGGGGGAGGGAAGAATTCCTCTGCTATTAAACACAACTTCTCATTAAATAGTTGACACCTTATCCTTCTTTAAATGTTGTAATGTTTACTTTGCAAAACCCGGGAAAGCTTTTAAAATAAAGATAGCAGAGAGATTCCTAAGCCGGCTGTCCTTGCTTATCTGCTCTTTATCAACCAGCTATTGTTTCTGGAGGAGCTCGTTGGGGAAGGTGGAGCAAAGGGGGTTAATGTTCAATAGGTATCTATCCGTTCCCCTGAAGGAATAGCGCTGCTGACAGAAGAGCAACACTGAGCTCTCAGCTACTTCCTGCAGAATGGGAGAAACCAGAGAGAAGAAAGAAAGGGGAAAAAAAAAAAAAAAATATATATATAAGGGCTGCAGTTAGTTTGCCCCCCCCTTCCTTCTTTTCTTTCCCTTCCTCTCCCAAAACAACTAGTTTTAAGAAAGACATTGTCCCTAGGAGAGATAATCCCACAATAGAGAGTCCATTAGAGGTATTAAAGCATTGGCAGTGCCTGATCTACAAGAAGGGCTCTGTCCTGACAATAGACAATTAAAGCTGATAAATCTGCACTACTTGTTGCCGTTCTAATTCCTCGTAATTGTATGCTACTTGTCCCTGCCTCCTGCGTCCAGGGATGAAGCATGCTTCTTTAATCTTCAGAGTACCTGACCTAGTTCCTATGTGGTCTTTTCAGGACCTGTTTTCTTCCCATCTGGACTTCTTCCCTCCTACTCTCCTTTCCTGCTTCCCTCCCCTAAGCATTAAGAAGAGGTTACGGTAGAGGGCACAGAAAACACCAGAGCACAGCACCCGGATCAATAATTCTGAAGCCCCAGACAATGCACTAATCTGCAATAACAGCTAATCATGGTCAATTTGGCACACCAGTGATTAAACTGTACTTTTCATTAGGCTCAACAAGTAGAGCAGACACACACTGACAATTCAAATTGCCTTGTCAGTAAGAGCTGCCAAACTTGTGTGCACTTGTAGCTGCTGCATCACTTGGTTGTGCCACACTAGGTGCTCGCTGGCAGCTTATCTTTTTTCCTATATCATTTCACAGACTGGGACCCTTAGCTGTGTTTTCTGCACAAGCCTGCCCCTGCCTCCCTTTACTACCAGGAGTCATCCACTGAGCCCTTTAACTAGGAGAAAATTGTGAGGTGCTGTGCAGGGCAATGAAAAATGATCATCACAATGACATGTTCCCTCCTGGTGCTGACAGTGCTCTTGGGTTTATTTTATGTCTCAAAGATATTTTGTGGGTTTTTTTTTTTCAATTTTTCTTTAAGAAAAGAAAGTTTGGAAGTCTGCTGGTGACAGAGCAGAAGCGTGCAAATGTGCATCACATGACTTATAAGATGGAAAACAAGTGAAAATTACCTTGGATCTATTTATTTTTCAAACTGAACTGCTCAGCCAACATCACAAAACATTTAGGGACTAAAGGATGGTCTGGATTTCCTTTTTTTCACTCCTGAGCATGTGAACAAGCCTCTACTGTGTCCACCTCAGAAATTTACAGTTATTAACCCTTGCATGCCATTTTGATAGTGACCTTCCCAGAACAATTTCTTCTGACAACATCCTCTTCTGGTTACAACTGCACCTAGAGGACTCATTTTGCAAACGATTCTGAGAGCCTCACCCATGAATTTACCACAATCTTTCTCTACAGCACAGCACCAAATTCCAAGACTCCTAGAGACTGACCCCACACACTCAGGGGTCTCCTTCTGTTTAACTTTAGCTTATCAACCTTGTATTAACTTGAATAAGTGTTAAAACTGCACCCCAGGTTGCTCTTTAAAACAAAACAACTCCCAGAAAAACACCAACAAAGGCCAACCAAGATTAAAAAAAAAAAAAAAAAAAAAA
>WBNM01012706.1:55654-78418 GCA_013399055.1 Ramphastos sulfuratus | reverse complement strand
GGAAAAAAAAAAGAAAAAAGAGACCATGGAAGATGTCAAAACGAATGCAGGAAGTGTCTATTCTACTATTAATATTAATGAATCCCTAATGCATTTGCAACCCACTGGAGGTAAGCCAGTGGAGTTCTCCTGACAGCTATTCCTCATCAAACCACTGCCAGCGAAGATGTTGATGCTTTCCCTTTTGCTTTGTAATCTTAAAAACAAGTTTAAATCACAGCAGAGCCTACCACAAAATCATGTATTTTACCCTAAGTGAACACAGAAAGCCCTGGAGACAGAGGTTTAGAAGAGAGCACACGTCCGCTCAATTCATCATTTTAAGATAGGAAGCTGCCGCAACAAACAAAACACCTCCTTGAAAGTGGGACAGCGGCAGATTGCGGTGCAGAAAGCTCTGGGATCTTTTGTTTTCCTGGAGAGCAACAACGGGGCTTTGCAGAGGGAGACAACAGCTTCCCCTTGCTGAAACCTAAATCAGTTCATATAGGAAAGCCTGCCAACTGCTAGTTAGACGGTAACAAAATATTGCAGATAATTCACTTTTCACGATAAAGCAGAAACAAGCAGGCATGCAGCACCCAGCAGGGGCTCAACTGATAAAACGGTGTCAAACTCAAACCATTTGTCAATTGGGAGGGAAGAGAGCAAGCTGAAAGATGGACTCAGGAAGTAGATTTATCTAGTGCGACACATTAACTAGTATAAATACTACGGCAAAAGTAAACACATTTACCCAGCGGTATCTCCAGCCAGCATGAAAAGGCTTCTGAGCCTCAGAGCCACGCTGGCCATCTCAGCACTCAGCTGTCAGCTCCACCAGCAGTAGCATTTTTCTTCCTGTGCAGGATTGCGATGCCATTTCATTCACGGCACTAAAAGGTTTTATTAAAAGCCTACATTGTAATTAAGCAAAACAAAAGCGTGACTCCTCTGCTGGTTTAGTCTCCTCCCTCCGCCCAGTAGCCAAAACAATAAAACCACCTCGGCGGCAAACAAGTCAGGTAACATACCCCAGAGAAGAGCACAGATTTGTTATATAATCATTTGCTCCTCGCGTCCGGCTTGCTCAAAACTGACTTATCAGAAACTTCTGTCCCGGTGGCTCCCGAGGCAACAGAGGGGGCTGACAATGCAGGTCAGGCACAGTAAGTCAGTCACCAGCAGCGTAATGTGGGGCACACAAACAACCTGGACTAATGCCGGGCTGAAGGGCTCTCTGGATGTGTGCCTTCTGCTGGGAAGCCTGAACAAATAATACAGTTTGTGGGCAGCACATCTCTGCTGCAATCACCAGGAAGAAGGAAAGGGGTTCAAAGGGAGTGTGGATACCAATCCGCAGCTACGTAACACACACCTTGTGCGGCTGGCAACCCATAATAACATCAGAGAGTGGCACGTCACATCAGCAAACCATTCTAACAATCGGCCGTCAAACTTCAAAATTAACTAAAACCTGCAGCATTCCCCAGTCCCCGAAAGAAAGAAAAAAAAAAAATAAAAAAGGTTAAAAAAAAAAAAGTAATTCGTAAAGCAGAAGACAGAGTTCTTTGTTCAGCTGTACCTTCATGTGTCCACACAGCACAGGTTCCCCACCTCCAGCTGAAGCATCTCAGGGTGTTAGTCCACATGGAAGCTCTGCCCCTCGCTCTCACACCGGTGCCCACAGACGCATGCTCGCACACTCCGCCAGGCACACCGCACCCGCGCTCCGGCTCCCCTACACGCACTGCCTGCCACCGCGCCGGGGATTTTAGAATTTCCTCTTGCTAGCAGATTCCTCCCTCCCCTCGCATCCACTCCACCCCGTTCTGTAATTAGGCTTAACAAGAGCAATTAACAAAACAAACTCCTCTCCGCCTGGTGGCCTGATAACTCTGATTGTCATAATGTATTAAGATGTGTAAGCCAGTTTAAAATAAAGGTAAATTACAAGATTGCACAAGAGCCGTTTTGCAGCTGTTTTTTAGTGCTTTTAGCATGGGGGTAATGAACGCTCGACCACGCCTTTGATTCAAAACACAACCCCCAAACCTCACCTCTGAAGAGCAGGACTCAAAATTGTCACTTTTGGACCAACAAGACTAATTTTTTTGCTACCAGAGGGCAGTTCCCTCCTCCTACGGATAGCAAACTCCACAGAAATATATTTTTCTGTTTGGCATGATTCTGTGACTCTCAAAATCAAGTTTAAATCGTGCTTCTGGCTTACAGACATCCACAGATAAATGGATTGTAACTGTTCCTTTTGCCCTGCCTGGTGTTTAATGCCATGATATAGGAGACCAAAGCATTCTTTTTTTTTTTTTTTTTTTTTTCCCCCTGATGGTTTGTCCATCCACTTCCAGATCACTTTCCTTCAGCAATCAAATCAAAGAAATTTAGTGTTGGAATCATAAAAAAAAACCCAACAAGTGAGGACTAAATGATTTTGGGTGGCCAATGGGGAAACTCTGATGTCCTTTTCCTTTCAATGAATCCAATAGACTCAGAAGATTTACACATAGCTTGAATTCACTTGGCAAACATATCTCGTTCTGGCAGTGTGTAATTAAAACTGTCAACATAAAATCAGTAAATATATCCAAATCACCAGCACACAGAAAATTCATGAGCAGAAGGAAAACACAGAAGAATACACACACACACACACTTTGGTATGCGACATGGATTTGGGTTCCTATGAACTGAAAAACCATTCTGTACAACCTGATTCACAACACCATCTGCCAACTAGCCACAAATCATCAGAGAGAGAGAGGGAGAAAGAAAAGGAAGGAAAAAAAAATTAATAGCTGATGTTGCAAGTGTATTGTTGGAATCCTGCAGTTTCTGACAAGCTGGGTATGTTTTCCTAAGTCAATGATTTCATCTCTGCTGGGTGTCAACATTTGCACAAGAATAATTTTGGGGGTCAGAAAGACACCAGCGAATGAGATTTCAGAAGGTTTCATAAGAGCGAGGATTGCTCAAACGCAGGGAAAGGAGGGTTTCAGCTCCCACATCTTCACTCTTCTGCTTCTTCACTCGTCCTTCCCTGAAACTGAGTTAAAGTTCTGTGAAAACCTACAGCAAGCCATCAGAATGGCAAGAAAGTAGCCTTACATGAAAGGCTGCACTTCGCAGTGAGACAAACGCTGCAAGATTACAGTAAAAGGGGGCGATTCTGGCACAAAATTACAATGAAGGGAGGCAATTCTGGTGCAAAGTCACAACAAAAGGAGATGATTTTGGTGCACAATTACAATAAAAAGAGACCATTCTGGTGCAAAGTCAGACACTCCTTCAATGGCAGGAGCAGCCAGGTTTAGGAATGCCTACAGAAACTCGACGCTGCATGACCATCAATTTATTTTTTTTCCCCCACCATATCTCTTCCTCTTTCAGTGTTTAGAAAGATGAGTGATCACAAAAAGTCTTTCCCCCCAGACTTTTCCTCTCTTTTTATCTCCTTGAAAGGCCCAGTGCCTTATTTTCACCATGCACTGTTCAAATGGAATGCAAAACTCATTTTGCTTTGCTCCTCACAACAGGAGCACTCAAATGACTCCCAAATATCAAGTAATGACTAATCTGATATTCACAATGCCTCTCCCATATGCTGATGAAGGTATCATTGCTGTTCTCGCTCTGCAGGGGCAGTGTGGAGGCACAATGACAACAACATCAAAACCATCCATGAATTTTTGGGATGCAGAGCAGCTGATGCACTTGGCACGGCATATGTACTTGTCTGCGTGCAAAGCATTCCTCTTCCTGGCATCTGTGATGGTTCTGTATTTTGCAGGGCTCCACATCAGGCACCCAGGAAGATGTCAAAATGAATGACCACCTGCAAAAGGCTTTGCTGAGGTGACCTGGCCTGGGTCTTAGAACCACAAGCAGAAAGAGAACTTCAACACTTCTTCCTGCCAAGCCATTTGACTTCCTTACACTGCAGCAAGAGGTGTCTCCGAGATAACATTTCATTACACCACCCCAGTTTATCTCCCCTAGCAAGCTTGTCTGATGCCTGAATGAGGCAAGTAACCGGTCAAAAAAACCAGTAATTAAATGAGTAATTAAAGACACTATCATAATGTGTGAGGATCAAATTTGTGTTAGGCAAACAACCTAAACTCTGGAGAACATGAGTTTGCAACTTTAGCAAAGTTCTTCAACAGCTTTTGTGCTGATTTTTGAAGCTGCAAATAGAAAAAGCAGAGATCCCATGACCTGGCACCACACTGATGCCCACATGGATTGTCACCAGACCTGGGACATTCTGACCTGCCACAGGCAGACCTCTAGCAGAGCTGCCTCACAGCAACCATACAGCTGTTCTGGGCAAGGTCAGCACAAGCACTGGAAAGGATAGGACACTTCTGCTTCCCCCAGCGACTTGCTGGAAGCAGAGGAATGACTGCCTTCGGGCATCCTGGTTTCATGCCATGTTTGGTGTGGAGTTTGGTTCTTCTCTCCTCTCTTTGTCTCAGCCCATCTTCCAGAACTCATCTCCCACATTTCTGGTTGGTTTCCTTGCCCGGCACGTCCTCACTTTGTTCTTGCTGACCCCTCGTGTAGTTTCCCTTTCCAGTTACTCCCATTTCCACTCCCACGCCCATGTCCTGTGTGCCAAGTCTTCTCATCAAGCCAGTTTCAGTCCCTCCTGGTTCCTCATCTGCACTGCACTGCTGTCTAAACAAATATGGCACAACACTCCATTCCCGCACCACATCTAGCAGGACAGGACTCCCGAGCCCGAACAGCAGTGCAGTGTAGTCAAATCTGCAGGCATCTCCCAGTGCTCCTCTGCAGGCCTGCAGTGGCGAGCTGAGTTCACACGCAGAGTAGCCATGGTGTCAAGCCAACTGGAAGTCCTGTGACTATGTTAGTGTGGCACTGAGCCCGAGCTATTAAGCCCCGGTGAGAAGCCGGATATATTAGCTTGGGCTTAGCACCATGCTAATGCAGTCAGGCAGCTTTTGGATGAGAGCTGGCTTACATCCCACCCGCTTTTAACACTGAGCTTGCTCCTCTTTGTCTACCATAACCCATAAAGATAAATCCCTCAGTCTTGTACCAACCTTACTCTCAGTTTCCCTCCTCCCTAACACTGCTGATCTCCAGGCAGTCTCTCCTCCTTCTTAATCCCCTCCAGGTTCAGCTCCTTCTGATGACTCTGGCCTCAGAATGGTTTGCAGTGAGCATTGCACTAAATGCAGGTTCTTCTGGTCTCGGTTCTAGACCTGCAGCATTCACTGACTGAAGGCAGCTGTGATGCCCTCCTATGGTTCCTAAGGTGTTGCTCTGCCAGTTGTCTAGGTTGACTTCTAGCTCCAAAGCAATACTCCCAGGCATGGGAATCAGGGATGAAGTGTCCTGGTCTTGCTCTGCCAAGGCTCCCGATATAAGTGAAGCACATGTGCGGATCCAGGGAAGCTGGGAAGTGCTCCTGGCAGAGGGACGGTATTCAATCAACAACCATCACCCTTCCCTGCCACATCTGCTGTCCTTCTCTCAGTCACTGAACCTATCTCAAACTCCTGCTCCACAGAACAGGGGCTGGAGATTACTTTTCAAAAGCAAAGGCACCACACTTTTAATGTTACCAACACAACTTTTGACATAGCCAAGTTCTTGGAAATGGCAGACCAGATTTATGGGCAAAATGGTGCTCGAGGAAAGTGAACTGTAAGAAACAACTGAGAATGTTGTAAGACTTATGAGCACCTGAAGGTGTGACCTCCAAATGCAAGTGATCTGTCTTAGCAAGAGGTGATGCTACCAGCCCTGTTTATACTAGAAATTAGTTTCCTGAGATTAGTTTTACAGGGGTGTTATCGTATGACAGGGAGAACATTCCCATCACTCACAGATAACATAGAAAGCACATGCAGAGATTTAAACCCTGCTTCTTCCTTGGCCTTTCAGTGGCCCAGGCCAATACAGCAGAGCTGTATCAGTTACACAGCATAAAGCCAAGAGGATGCTGCTGTTCCAACCAGTTCACCTAAAGTGCTCCTTTTCATATAACAAATCCTAAAGTGCAATGGAGACAAAAATGCTGATGTGACTATTTCTCATCACTACTAAGAACTAATAGATAAGTGACTAATTGCAGTCCTTTGCTGCAATAAAACCAGAAGCCTGACTGACTAATCTCATTACCAAATAACAATTTTTATTTATTTATTTTTTAAAATTTGGGATATTCTACCAGTCTGTGCTGCCATACCCCTCCTCATCTAAAACCATTAGGGCTGCGTGCACGCAAATCAGGCAGCAGGGAGCGAGGGAAGCTTGCAATCAGCCCTGATGCCTTCCCTTCCTCTCAGCCCCCAGTACAGGACAGCCACTTCCTTTCTACAAACACTTTGCTCAGATCTGTACACAAGGCAGGCCACATCTTCCGGGGAGGCTCAAAGACTTTGCAGACACACAGTTGCCTTCAAAGCATCACTGGAAATCTGTGTGGGACGACTCTCAAATATTAAAACCATCCTAGACTCTTTTCTTCTCAGCCAACAGCAAACACACTCTAAAACTTATCACTTCTCCATTCTGGGCTTGTTTATTCTGGGCTGGAGAATAAACATTCTGACTACTGAAAAAGATGCACGAATACAGAAGCTGCACCACATGTGCAAAGGAAGAGAGTAAAGAAGAGTTTATATACCCTTTCCCAGAAAGACAGTTCTCTTCCAGAAGATTAGAGTCATGCATCAGCTTTTCCTCTGTGGCCAAAGGCAGGCAAGAAGAAGGCTGCTGTGCAAACACTGTGCTTCCAAATGTGGCTTACCTGTCCTAAATCCAAACTGACATACCTTATGGATCAACACTCCGTTACTGCCTTGCCAGATTTTCTTCTCCCAAAGGCAAATGCTTGTACTCTAGCAGATTCACAAGTTATTTAAGCCATGATATTCAGTCTTAAGAAATCCCCAGTTGAAAGTTTGCTACGGCACCCAGAGCCACAGCCCAGCAGTGAGCAGGACACGGCGCTCAGGTGGCCAGCCTGGGCTCGCTGACTGCAGACCAGAGGTTGCCAAGTTCTCTCAATTTCCCCATTTTTAACCTGACAGCTGCTCTGTGCAGGAGGACAACTTTCAGAGACACATCCTTTGTACCCACTCCTTGCTGCCAGATGTCCTCTGCAGCCAGTTCATGGCTTTCGGTTTGTATTTCACAACAGCTGAACAATTTTGCTACGTATTTGCAGAGCACTACTATTGCTGAAAGAAGTGTCCATCCTTAAAGAAGGTGGAGAGGCCAAAAGATGTGATCTCAGTTAAATCCTCTGAATTTCTCTCGTTTCACATTTCTCCCTGGCTGTCAAAGCCAATCTTTTGCCAGTCCCATGTATAGAGAACTGAAACATGGCCAAGCTGACAAGGTGTGGGGCAGCACGATCTAGATGGTATTTCCTCAAACACTTGGCATGTCTGCAGTGTGCCAGGACACCAGGAGAGTGTACACTACCACAGCTCACAGAGAGTGTCCTAACAAACCTTTGGACATCAGTCTGTGAGGATGGGTGCTGTAACCCCACAGACAGCAATGAGGCTGGGGAAATCAGTTTAAGTCTAGCGAGGCTCTAAAGACAAACAGGTACCAGAAATTCAGTGTGCGTGCTTATTACTCTAACAGACAAGACACACAGGAGGATTTTTTTTTTTCAGGTTAATTTAGATTAAAAGTAGATCTGATTCTTGGATGTACAGTAAATGTGATTTTGCAAATCCCTGTGTCAAAGAAAGCCAAACAAAAGCCATATGCATGCTTCTAAGCATGTAAAAGTGTTTAAAGGGTCACAATACACTTAAAAAAAAAAAATGGTTAGCCCATGCTTCCAATTATATTCTTTCTTCAATTAGTCTTGAAGAAACTAACACCTCTATTAATCATTTCAATTAACTCCACGCACCACATGACATCCGCACCAGCAGCCCATATGTTGCGTTCCAATCACCCAAATATTAAAGCCTTTTTAATTGATTGATCTAAAGAACATTCAACAGGCTCAAGGTGGCAGCCAGCCAGGAAATCCCAAAAGAAGATGACAAAAAGGTGGGGGTGCTAAACCAGCTTCCCAGTTTGTTTTTCCTCTTCCTCCAGGGTTCACTAAGTTAATCCAATCACAGCCCATAAAGCCCTCTTTTTTTTTTTTCCTTGTTTTTTAATAAAATAAATAAATAGATAAGAGAACACACATGTTGGCTTTCCCCCAGAGCAGCCCCCTCTGCTAAAGCCAGAGGAGAGCCATCCTGTTAGGAAAAGTGCTGCATACAAGGGTGCATTTTTGATCCGACAGAAATATTTAGCTTGGCTGCCCGCCAGGGAATGCTGAAAGAATAGACTGAATTAGGGGATTTACCTTCCACGTGTTTGGCACGCGTCATTAGAGGCTCTGAGGAGCTTGACTTGACTCTTTCCCTCTCTCACTCTCCGTTTTTTTCTTACCCCCACCCCCTCCCCAACCAGAGCTTTGATGCAGAGAATAAAGCAGGAGCTACAAGAGGAGTTGATGTGTTGAGTTCCCAAGTGTTGGCACAGTGGCTTTTGTTCTGTCTAGGAAAACTGATCTCCAGTTTCTGAAGGTGATTTTCTTTTTGTTTTACATTCAAGTCAGGTATGGGGTGAGAAGTTCCAAAAGCATTCACTTAAATGCAGAAAACCAAACAAAACCCCCCCGAACCCCAACTGTATTTTTTGTTTTTTTCATAAAAGGAAAAGGAGTTTTTGAAGTTTTCCATAGACAGCTTGAAACTTGGGAGAAAGTGGCTTAGAAGTTGAATTCCTTAAGTGAAACTCCAACCACAAAGTATTTTAGGAGCCCATTTGAAAGGTTAGATTTGTAGCAGTAAGCCACGAGCTGCTCTGTCATTTTGACTTTTATATGCTGTCATGGGGACTTAGGGTATGTTACAAAACACTTCTTTACATAAGTACTTTGGTCCTGCAAATACCTCTGAAGATCTATAACTGGAGCACATTAGTTGAGATGGTTGCTCCATACCTCAAAGTAACCCATGCAGCTTCCCAGAGTTTCCAAGGTGTGAAGGGGAAGACAATATTTTTAAGCCAGTTAATTTACAGAAGGGGGTAAGAGCAGAAAAAGGGAAAAAGCAAACAAGGGGAAAAGCCAAAAAAGAAAAGGAAAAAACAAACAAAACCTGGAGAAAAAAACAACCCAACCAAGCCAAGAGGAGTTTCTAGCTGATTAAAAACATAGAGGCCCTTAAACCAACAGTGAATGCAAATGTTTGTGTCTAGCACACATGCCAATCCTATTTACAGGGCAGAGCTTTGCAGAGCAACTCCCAGTGCCACTTGCACCCATCCACTGAACTGGTGCTAGCAGCAGAAGAGCCCTGCTGCAGCTGCCTCTGTCATAGTGTCCTGTCACAGCATCAGCCCCTGCTCCCACAGGGGTTTTATCGTTACTGATTCGAGTAAATCAGGTTAGAAGCTCTCTGTTGCCATCCCCGCTCAAAGCAAGGTTCCAGCAGAGTTTCTGAAGTGATGCTGGTTGTATCTTTATCCCACCTCTGCTTGCAAATAAATCTGGGTCTGTTGCTGGTTCAGCTAAACTCATGCCACCAGATGCCAGCGTGTGATTTTTCATCTCTCTTTCAGGAAACTGGTTCAATTGTGCCCCGCGCATCAGAAGGTGCTGGAGGCTACAGAAGAGTGATTGAAGGGATGGACACTGGCTGGAGTACAACTGAAAATACAAGACATTAGGTCCAGTGTCAGAAGGATGCTGAAGCCCTTCTCCTGGCTGAATGTAAACCACCCCAGCTGTGAGGACCTCCTCAGGGCTGAAGGGCAGGCCCATAGTTTATCACATCTTAAATAAATCATTCGTACTTCAGAGCCAGGTTGAAAACCACACACATAATAAGCTCTCAGAATTACTCAGTGGAAAGTGAGAACTGGAGTTTTCCACCCAAATCTGTAAAGGCTGACAAGTTCAGACATGTTTTTGTGATCTCTTTCCTGGACCCCACGTTTTTAGTTCAGTTTAAGAAATGCAGGCAGCCACTTGCCCCTGTCTTTTAAAATGTTAACAACCACGCTACTGATACAACTTCTCTTATCCTCAGCAACAGCAGAGGCTTTTTCGTCATCAGAAGTGAAAACTGCAGAAGTAAAGCTGCCTGATTCTGCTGCTGACAGAGCAGGTTTGGCTTCATACACTGCAGAGATGCCAGTCAGTGGCTAAAGCACTGCTTTATGTTCCCAGCAGAGCATCTTTGCTGCTGCATTCATTCTCCAAATGCAGTGCCCGATTGCTGCAAGCCAGCAGCAGTAGGAACTGCAACAGAAAATTCCCCACTGGTTGTTTCCACTTTACCAGAAAAAGGAGTTAAGTGCCAAGGGGGAGAATTCTTCTGTGGAAAGACTGCAGATTAAATAGAAAATAATTGTGAATTATGCTGCAGGCTGAGATTCTGTGACAAAGAGAAGACTTTCAGTGCTCCTTGCTCCCCCAGCCCTCCCGGAAAACACCCATGAGCACAAAAGGTGCATTCTGCCATCTCCAGTTGCTTGTGACTGGCAACTGCCTGGGCACTGCCTGCTTGCTTTGCCTCTGGAGTGTTTACAGTGAGGCCAAGCCCCTCTCAGCTTTGTGACTGATATTTTGAAACCTGAGTCAAATAACACAGAGCAGTGGCCTGACAACACCGTTTCAGTGGCAGATTGCTTGACGGATTTGTCATCACTGCAACAAACCTGTGTTTAAACACAGTCTGCCAAGCTTATCATATTTACCCATTAAAAATATGACCTTTATAAGTGAAATAAAAGAACTCTTCCTCCCTCCCCCCCATCTCCTGCCTCCGTGCCTTTAATTAAACCCACAAACCGACACACGTATCCAACCTGCTTTCTGCAGCAGTTTGGGATTCCTCTCTCCAACGTGACACAGAGCAAACGAACCTTTCTGTGCTGGGGATTTGCAGTGTAGTAAATTCTCCTTTCCAAACCTGCCGTCTTCATTAAAATCTTATTTGCTTGGTAATCTCCTTTGATCGCTAAAGTTATAAGAAGCCCCCTCCTCTTCTCTTGATACTATCAGTGTAGCTTTTGACCAGGGAGCGTGATGAATTAAATGTATGACAGATATGACAGGTGAGGAGTGCTTGGAGAGGGCTTAAACAGCAGGGATAAGACAAAGCCCCCATTTAAGAACAAAACCCCTACCCGATGGCTAGCCCGTTAATGACCAACCACTCTATTTGTCCTGGTGGATGAGGAGCAAGCTGATACTACAGACAAAGCTTTGTTAGCCAAGAGGCTGTTCTTCAATCAGGCCACACAACCAACTAATTGAAATGCCTACTTTTCCTCCTGCACCCTGCAGGATTTGATATAGAAGCTAAGGGGGTTGTAGGTAAACTCTTTTTTTTTCCCCTCTCATTTTTTTTTGTTTAACCCCCCTATAATGTATTAATTCAGCCAGCACAAGTTTACAGCTGGACTAAGTGGAATTACAGCATATAAACCTGAAAATCTATCTGCAGGGATCCAGCTAAGCCCTGGAGAGAGACAAGTCCAGCAATACAAATCCAAGGAATTTTGGGAGTCAATCCATTAGGATTACTAGGCCTTTGATTTTGGAAGTCTCAGGCTCAAAATATGGAAGTGATGAACTCTCAATCTTCCTTCCTTTTAGCCTCTTTTCAGAGGCCTTACTGACCTCATTTTTTTTTTTTCTATTAAAACACATTGATAAATAGGGATGAATGATGTTGGATTTCCACTACATTTGCCATGAAGGAGGAGAAGGAAACATCTACTTTCCTGAACTCCTAGTTAACATTTTGTGCATATTTGCTACATATTTAGAGCTGTCAGAAGCAAACTCATCACCCTTCTCCTCAGCTAAAGGCCATGCACCTCCTTTAAAGTTCAAGCTAATTTTCAGCACAGTGGGCTGTACCTTCACAAGGAGACTCAGGTTCTAGTTGCTCTGAACTATGGGCTGCTTCCCAGAGGTGAAGAAATATCTTCCTCCCCACCCTTGGCAGACCAGGATTATGTGCTCCATGGGCAGTCTCCTGCCTTAGCAGCTTCCCAACATGATATTCATCACAAAACCCAACTGTTACAGAAAAGGAAAATTAGATTATAGGGATGCAACAATGACTTTGTTCTTGCTCTGGATATAATGGAAAATATTAACTGAAGCAAAAAAGAATCTTCACTTTCAGAAGAAATTAATTTTTTATTTCTCTGTTCCTTCCTGTCCTGCTCTTGGTGCCTGCTGGAGCTGACTCACAGGTGCTGGTATCACAGGTGCTGGGTTCTGTTCTTAGCTGTTACTTCTAACGTGGCTTCTGGCATGCCCTGCACCCTCAGTTTCCTGGTATAAAGATGCAAATATTCCTACCTATTTCAGAGAGAGTGTGGTCTAGTGGTTTAAACCACAGAATCAAGACATCCGAATTCTCAAACTGAACGCGGCATCGACGTCTGCTGTGGCTTTAAAGCAACTCACTCTTACACCTACTCAAGGGGTCAGCTTCCCCTGGAAAACGTGGAATGGCCAAACCCCAGACTTGCCCCCTAAAACATGTGTGCTGCTTTTCAAAGTGAGCCACGTTTCTGCCTGGATGAGAGCTCAGCAGTGAGATTGCTTACCTGGAGTGCAAGAGAGAAGAGAATCTGAGCTATGGGCAGCGAAGTTTTTGGGAGCTGCTCTCCTTAGCATGCTATGGTGATCGCCTCTCTGAGGGCTTCTCCCCAGGCCATGCAGCAGAGCTGGCCTGCCTTGGCCTAGCCATCAGGGTCCTAGTTCAGCATGTGGAGGCTGAAGTCCCAAATCTTCATCAAGCAGGACAAAAGGTCTGAAATGAGAGCTTTTCTCTTCCCCAGGGACTATTCCCTTATCCTTCAGCTGGTTTGCAGCTCTCTCCTCCTCTGCTTTCCCTTCAAACAGAACTCCCTGAAGTTCTGATTCCCTTCTGCTCAGAAGAAATCTGAAAAATCTGATAGGATAGAAAAAACATTTCTTGCCTGGCACTACCTCATGGCTGTTTGGCTCACTGGACACTTGCAAAAGGTTGATTAAATAATGCTTAAATATTTATAATATGCAAAGGCCAAGACAAATGATAAGTGTTAACATTACAAAGAGTAAAAGGGTCACTCAGAGAGAATAACCTTAAAGAAATATAGGGGACAACATTGTTAACCTCACAGGAATATGTTTTTTCTTCACTGCAGACTCTAATAAAGCCTGGAGAAGTTGTTACCAGCACCATCACTAACCTCATACTGAAAAAAAAACCCACCAGGCTGGTTTTTAGGAAAAGACCACAGCTACTCAGAGCAATAAATTAAGGGAGGAAGAAACACCCCAAAAACATTCACTGGGGCATTTTGGTTTTGAATGTACTGACCTTAATGGAAGCTGCTTTCTGTTGAGGCAGCTTCCCAAGCTCCCTATTAGATATAATGTTCTGGCCTTATTACACATGTTGTCTACTGGATGTGCTCTGACTTTTATAGATGTCAACCCCATTTCTTAATTCAAGACATTTGTCTCTTGTGATCTCTGCGCCTCTGGGTTAGAGTTCCAGCCAAAGAGGTGAGCCAGCTCGGATCTGCAGTGCAGCCATAAAATCCTCCAGCACTGCATCCCTGAAGGCTGCTGCTGCTGCCCTGAGAAAAGGCCTGGATTGTGTCTGTCTGCAGCTCAGCACCCAGAAAGGACGTTTTGCAGAAGGGTTCAGTGGACATCCAGGAAAACTGCTTTCAGGACCTTATCTGAAGGACAATACTTAACTTTCACCACCTGGGCCTGGCCCCTGAAAGGAAACAGTCACACTCAATTATTGTCTTTTTCTAGACAATTACTATTTAATCAAACCTCCAGCTGATATTAACTGGTGGGAAAAAAAAAAAAAAAAAAAAAGCTATTTTTAGTCAGGACAGTGATTCCCCCTCACTCCTTTCATCTATGAGTAATGTATTTCCTTTTGCTCTCAGTACCACAAACCAGTCCACACCAGATGCTCAGTATTAGGTAAAATTAAAAATGTGGGCATCATACCCTTTGAAAGATGCTTTGAACTCAAATTAATATACCTAAACCCCGCTATTTAAATTAAAGATATCCTGTCTCTCTGCTCTGTAGTTTTCCCTTTTATCAGAAGGGGAATTTCAGTCCATTTAGAGGCGTTTTGGTTCAGCTCCACAGACCACACTTTGGACTTAACAACACATTGTAATTTCCTCTCAGCCACAAGAATAAAGGAAATGTATAGAAGCAACACCAGAATCTTGTCAAGCACCCTCTTGTGTTTCCCTGAACAAGCCTGTTGGAGAAAATGTGAAGCCTAAGATTTTTAAGATGTTTAGATCACGAAATCCTTTTATTGGAAACAGACATAGGTACTTTTAGGCATCTACTGATGTATCCATGCACATAAAATATGTTCCTGCTCAATTCCATTATGGACAAGAACAGAGCAGCCTGCAACCTGCGGAGCTTTGGCACAATTCAATCCTCTGGCCTCAGCATTTTACCTCTGCCAGGCTTTTGCCTGGAATCTGCATGGATACTGAGGAAATTCTTACACCCAGGGAGCACCTGCACTCAGCTTCACCTGTGGGCTGGGCTCACTAACTGCTGTCAGAAGCAAAAATCACTGAGCAATGTCAAATGCACCCATTTCTTGTGTGTCTCTAGGTAGGACATGGGCTCCTGCTTGGCTCATGCCATTTATTTGCCCCTTAAATTATTATTTTTTTTTTTCAAAACAAAATGATTTAAATTGTTAACTGCTCCACCCTTGGAGAGCTACAGGACTAAAGCAGTTTGCTGAACACACTCTGACTTTACATTCTACAAGGACAACCTGTCCACCTTCACATTCAGGCTGTCCCCTCTGATGTCACCACTGACAACACTTAGAGCACAGGCAGAGGTTTAAGAGCTACTTCTTCCCTTTGGAGCTGAGAGTGCCACGGCAATGGGGAGCTGGCCTTGGTCAATGTCTCACAGGACCAAGAGACATGCCCCAACACAAAGAGCAAGCCCTGGGGGGCACCCATGTGTGCTCTATGGGCACCCACCTATGCACAGGTGGTAGCTGCCTCTGCAGTCCCTGACAGACCTCGCTTGGTCCCTGTAAGCTTGGTCCCTGAGATGCCAGTGAGGCATTGTCCCTGCAGGAGAAGGACCTGTCAGGAGAAAACCCAACCAGCAGCCTGCAGAACCCAGTGCTGAACCTGCTGTGGCGAGCCAGGGGAGAGCAGCACTAAGGATGCCAAGGAAAGGCACTTTGGCACAAAGCAAAGGGGCAAGCTGAGCATCTGTGAGCTGTCTTGGAGCAGGTTAGACAGCGACAGTAAGGGCAGTTTATCCCCAAGAGCTTTCTCCTTGCTAGAGGTGTTGAGTTAACTGGCGGTGACCTCGCCCTGACCCACAGGCAGCATCTGCAAGCGGTGGCAGCCAGGAAGCACTTCTGCCAAACAGAGTCCTTTCAAAACACCACTCTGAAAAGCAACAGCTGAAGTGACCCAGGAGTCAGCCACCCGGCCCTGGCCAGCATGGAGGACGTCTCCCTTCGCCCTCCTGGGGTTTCATCCATCTTCATTTGCTTTTTCTTGCTGCCATTTCCTCTGACTTTTCAGACTGGGGACACTGGTAGCTATTATTCATTCTCTTGTTTCTCACCAGCCACGCAGCCAAGAGCTGCAGCTTTCTATCAGTAAATACCACACCAGTGCTCATGAGGCCATTCCTTTAACTGATGCTTTTCCTTCTCTTGAGCAACAGCAGGTTTGACTCCATCACTGCAGTTTAGAGCAACATCTCAGTGTGATCCACACAAAGTAGCCACAAAATCACTTGCTAATGAAAACTCCAAATAGGAATGAAAATATAAAGTGAGCTATGAAGGAAAGTTAATCATCCAAACCATTTGAGGAGACAGAAGAATGGGTTTAAACTGGCAGAGGGGAGATTTAAACTGAATGTTAGGAGGAAGTTCTTTACAGTGAGGGTGGTGAGACACTGGCACAGGTTGCCCAGGGAGGTTGTGGAGCACAGAATCACCCAATGTGATCAAAGATCACATTGGGTGATTCTGTGCTCCACAACCTCCCTGGAGGTGTTCAAGGCCAGGTTGGATGAGGCCTTGAGTGACCTGTGCTAGTGGGAGGTGTCCCTGCCATAGGCCATAGGGATGGAACTGGATGATCTTTGAGGTCCCTTCCAACCTTACCATTCTATGATTCTAAGTATGACCAAACACCTTCACTGTGCACCCTTTTTGTCTACAGAAAGGGTGAGGAGGTGCAGCAGCAGGACTTACCCCTTCCCCCATGAACAATGCTGTAAACACCAGAGGCTCTCCAGTTTCCAGCTGCAACAAATCATTTAGCTCTGAGTAATTCCAATAATTTTAGTCAGCAACTTGCAAAACTGTGTCACTTGTACTCAGCTGACATCACTTTGAGTAATTCTGATCCCACATCTGGTTAAGAGGAGACTTACAATAACATGTTTTGACTTCACAGTGGGGAGGGGGAAAGCTTGCCCTTCTCTTCCTCTCCATTTCTGGGTTGTTCAGGAGGGATGGGGAAGAAAAGGAAGCGTTGGGAGGGAGAGAACTGGAGGAGAAATGGAACAGCGAGTAGGAGTGCTGGGAGCAGAGCTGGGTGTGGAATCACCTTCTCCATTCCATGAACAGACTCCAAAACTCCTACACCTGAGCCTTCCCCCCCAGAGGTGAGGAGGCAGGCTGCCCAGCTCGCCCAGTGGGCAGCAGGGCTGGGGAAGGAATACAAATGTGCAACTGGTGACAAGAACCTCTCCGCTCAATAGGAAAGATGAAGGAGTCGGAGATTTTGTGTAAGAGGAAGATCAAATGACTTCCCCAAGGGCTCACTGAGAGCAGACAGCAGGGACAGGAGCTGAACCCACGCATCCTGAATCACAGCTCTTCATCTTAATCACAAGACCCTCCCCTTCCTCTTGTATGTTTTGCATTATCTGGGGTAATCAAGGAGCCTGCCTTGCCCGCCTCAATTGAGAGCCGAGTAGGAACCCTATAAATCACCTGGCAAACCCAGAGGGCAGTGGGTTCCAAAGAAATGGCAAAGCTTGCTATTGCTGCAGAAGGAAGGCTGTCGTTTCCTATGCTGCTCATCTGTGTCCAATCAACATCAATTTGGGTGGCAAGAGGTTAGAAAACGCTGAGCCTTTCTCAGGCAAACCCCCGTGTCTGTGCCTTGCTGCCAAGCCCAGGGAGCCAGCTGCAAGCCTGCTGGCTGCAGGAGAGTGCAGTGTCATGAGGGGCACTGCTGCACCAGGAGAGGGACACAGATACATCAGCAGCTCAGTTAATAAGCTTTACAGCTCCAAAGGCAAACAAATGTAAGGCCTGGGACATACTTGCAGTTTCTAAGGCTATCTCGATCACCACTCATGCTCTCGAAGGCCACTGGACCTTGATCCTTTAAGCAACACAAGCATGATTTTCCTTGCTCTCTGGCTTTGCCAAGGTTGGGAAAGGATATGGTTGTGCTCCATAAATATGTCATGGGGTAAACAGCAAGGAGTTATTTCTTGAGCTTTTTCAGCTGAAGAACGAAACTGATCTGAGCAAGTTCGGGCCAGAAGTTGTTTGGTCTGAAAGGGACTTTTCTGTCACCCCAGTGCAGCAAAAAGCCTGGGCAGGACAGGCCTTGCTCTTTAGTACACTGATTTCTCTTTCACCAAGTTGCCTTTCCCATCAGGAGACCAGGCTGAGTGGCTTGGGAGGCTTCCTTTAGAGCCTTCTTTTCTAGGAAAAGATGTATCTCACCACCCTCATAGTAAAGAACTTCTTCCTAAAGCCTAATCTAAGTCTTCCTGCTCTAGTTTCAAACCATTGCTCCTTGTCCTGTCACCACAAGCCCCTGCAAAAAGCCTCTCTGCAGCCATAGAATCACAGAATCAGTCAGGGCTGGAAGGGACCACAAGGAACATCCAGTTCCAATCCCCTGCCATGCCCAGGGACACCTCACACTAGAGCAGGCTGGCCACAGCCTCATCCAGCCTGGCCTTAAACACCTCCAGGGATGAGGCTTCCACCACCTCCCTGGGCAACCCCTGCCAGGCTCTCACCATCCTCATGCTGAACAACTTCTTCCTCACATCCAGTCTGACTCTCCCCATTTCTAGCCTGGTTCCATTCCCCCCAGTCTTATCCCTACCTGACAGCCTAAAAAATCCCTCCCCAGCTTTCTTGCCTTCCTGCAGCCCTCTTTACTTACTGGAAGGCTGTTCTTAGGTCTCCCTGAAGTCAGGCTGAACAGACCCAGCTCCCTCTGCCTGTCCTTGTAGCAGAGGTATTAATATTTAATTGCTTAGGGAGAATGTCACCCTTGGTGGCACCACTTTTTAAAGTCCCTGTGCCTAGTGGGCTAAAGAACAACTACAGGAGAAAAGGATCAAATGTTAGAAATAAAAGATCACCCAAGTGCACTAGAAGGGAATTGGGGTGGGGAGGGAGGAAACATGAATGATCCTTAAGGCAAAATAATTCAGATCTTGCTTTTTTAATTAAAAATACCTTCTTTTTTTTTTGTTTTTTTTTTTTTTAAGTCTTTCCTTTTCATCCCATACCCAAATGAAGGCAGAAGCATTTCCTCCCCTTGATGATGGAAGTGATAGAAGTATTATGTTAGCAATAAGTGAACCTCCCTCTCACCCATTCCTGTTGGTTTAATGTCCTCTGACCCACATGCAATCAATAGAAGTGATCTGTTCAGTTCCAACAAACTAAAGCCTCCCAAGTTTATAGAGAGAATAGCTTCAGGCTCCTCCCAGGGTTGATCAGGCAGAGTGTCTTTTGAATGGACTCAAAGACAGACATTTTCACTCCTGTCAGGCCTAGATTAATATCCCTGCTAATTGCACTTTAAGGACAGCCAATTAGTTCTAGTTCTAGAAGCTCCCATGGGTGAGGGGAGCAGCAGCCTGTTATTACCCCCAGCACTCATTGTTCCCCTGAATGGATTTGTGTCCCAAACCCCAAGTACCTCAGTGGTTTGACTGGAAGCCCCCCATGCACTGCACTCCTTTATCCTAGAGCTGAACCTGCTTTAATGCTGATGGAGACAGCAGAAGTGCCTGTGGCAGTAGAAGGAGAATAAACTAATGCTCTGCTGAGATTACAAAGCCCAGCACCCCCTTCCAAGCTAGCAGCATTTTGATGACATTTCCTCATTATCCCAACTTATTCTTTTGTCTCAGATAAAAATCTTTTGGCTGTAAAGGGGCAGTGCTTTGTTTGTAACAGAACACTTGCTCCTGCGAGGAAACCAAACACCACAGCATCAGAGAATGATAGGGGTTGGAAGGGACCTCTGAAGATCATAGAATCATAGAACCATAGATCATCCAGTCCAAAGCAGGATCCCCTAGGGCAGGTCACACAGGAATGCATCCAGGTGGGTCTTGGAAGCCTCCAGAAAAAGAGACTCCACAACCTCCCTGGGCAGCCTGCTCCAGTGCTCTGCCACCCTTACAGTAAAAAAAGTTGTTCCTCGTGTTGAGGTGATCCTGTGTAAACAGCCCCAGACCTCTCAGCCTTTCCTCATAAGACAATAATGTTGCTGAATTTGCAAAAGGGGGATAAGTAAAGCTCTGGCCTTGAGGCAGCAGCCTGAAGAGTGACAACCTCAGGGCCAACACCACCAGTGGGACGCCCGAAAACAAGTCAGGGACCAAGGGTTAGTCCAGCCACTCAAACGGGACAGGAAGGCTAGTTAATAAACACCAGCTAACCCCTTCAATTACAGCAATAAATTGTTCAATTGGTTAAATGTCCACAGGTTCTGCCCCAAACACCACTCTGAACTGTTTAATTAGCAAACTCTTGCATCACTGGACAAACAGTCGTGGGCCAGGCAAGGGGGACAGGCAGCTCCCCCTGGGCAGGGCTCACCTCTGGCAGCACCACAGCACTTCCACAGCTCTGCAGATTATTCATTCTGGTTTTTAAGACTGTATGGGACAAATATGGCTTCATCACCATCCTTTCCACGTGGGTTTGGTGTCTTTTGCTAAGAGCTCCCCCTCCAACTTACAGCTTCTCACCTGCCCCAAGATTAGATAGTGGCGCACGCGAGACAGCTTGGGCAGCACCAGAGGTACCCTGGAGCTGCAAGCTGCACCCTGCACAAACCAGACCTGCAGATTAAAAGTCAGCAAGCTTGTCTTGGAAATATTTAATGCACTCCAGCTGGGATTATCTCCCCCCCAGAGTTAGGAGTGTGCATGAGTTTTCATTGAGATCACTGCTGGCTACCAAGGGTACTCAAAGAGTAGAGCCAGGAGGGAAATGCCGCTGTAAGGTGGAAAAAGTCTGATATGAAAAAAGGAGTAAGGGAAAAGGGAGGGAGAAGAAAGGGAAAAGGGAGGGAGAAGAAAGGGAAAAGGGAGGGAGAAGAAAGGGAAAAGGGAGGGAGAAGAAAGGGAAAAGAAAAAAAAGAGAAAAATTATTTCTAGCAACAAGTTTAGCTCTGAATTGATCCTCAGTGATCGAGACACATAAGATGCTAACCTCTCATCACTTTGATGAACCACTGATTCTTTGTGCTCTAACTCTAAAGCACACACTGAAGCAAGGTGGGGGGAAAGGGAGCTTGATTTGTATATTAATCAGATCCACCTAGCAGGAATTTCAGGTCTGAAAAAACAAGCAAAGGGCAGAGGCACTCTTTGTTACATCTACACAACGAGAAGAACTTGGGTTTCCCTGATGAACTAAACAGAGGTAAATTCATCACTGCTGGGAGCGAAACACAGACAGCCTCTGCCTGTGGGAAGCTGCAAGTGACTGCTCCCTGCCCCTCTAGCAGAACACAGACAGCCTCTGCCTGTGGGAAGCTGCAAGCGACTGCTCCCTGCCCCCCTAGCAGAAGTATTTCTTTGGAAAAGGGCTTTAGGCAGAAATGTTTATTTAGAAGCAATTTTTGTTTTTATAACATTGAGGAAATCTACCATTTTACACTTCTGCCTGGAAGGTCAAGCCTGGATCCTCAAAGGATATCCAAAGCANAAGGGAAAAGGGAGGGAGAAGAAAGGGAAAAGGGAGGGAGAAGAAAGGGAAAAGGGAGGGAGAAGAAAGGGAAAAGGGAGGGAGAAGAAAGGGAAAAGAAAAAAAAGAGAAAAATTATTTCTAGCAACAAGTTTAGCTCTGAATTGATCCTCAGTGATCGAGACACATAAGATGCTAACCTCTCATCACTTTGATGAACCACTGATTCTTTGTGCTCTAACTCTAAAGCACACACTGAAGCAAGGTGGGGGGAAAGGGAGCTTGATTTGTATATTAATCAGATCCACCTAGCAGGAATTTCAGGTCTGAAAAAACAAGCAAAGGGCAGAGGCACTCTTTGTTACATCTACACAACGAGAAGAACTTGGGTTTCCCTGATGAACTAAACAGAGGTAAATTCATCACTGCTGGGAGCGAAACACAGACAGCCTCTGCCTGTGGGAAGCTGCAAGTGACTGCTCCCTGCCCCTCTAGCAGAACACAGACAGCCTCTGCCTGTGGGAAGCTGCAAGCGACTGCTCCCTGCCCCCCTAGCAGAAGTATTTCTTTGGAAAAGGGCTTTAGGCAGAAATGTTTATTTAGAAGCAATTTTTGTTTTTATAACATTGAGGAAATCTACCATTTTACACTTCTGCCTGGAAGGTCAAGCCTGGATCCTCAAAGGATATCCAAAGCACAGGAAGGCAATTCAGTTTATTGGGGGGAGGCTGGGGTTGGACTATGTCCCAGCCTCCACTTTGCAAAGAGCAACTCATACCCTTGGAGTCAGCTCGGGATGCTTGTGCCTGAGCCTGCTGGCTCCTGGGAGCCTCCTGAGCAGTACCTTCTCCCCCTGAGCCACCTGGAGAGCCTCAGCATCTAATTCAAGCTTGAAGATTCTTCTCCAGGTTACCTACCATGAGGGAAACCTGGAGGTTGAGCAGTTCCTGCCACACGTTTAAGGACATAGTGGTCACACACATCTAAGCAAACTAAACTAAACTCCTAAATTTGGATTCACAAGAAGACTTCTGCTGCCTTCAGTAGTCACTGAAGCAATCTCGTTCAGCTTTCAATATTTATGTTGCCAGACCCAATAGAGAAAAAAATGCTGCAAAGAGACTCTTTACTGCTGACAAATTCCATCGGCTACCTCACCTTTGTGCATGGTGTTTAATGCTAAAGAGAACAGTTCTGTTCTTAAATTAGTACCATTAAAAGCAGTGGACAGACTTAAAGAGCTTGCTGAATCCAGGGGTTTCATGTCTGTGCCTCTGGAGTGGACAATTTAGACCTACTCTTCTCTTTTTTTTTTTTTTTTTTTTTTCCCCCCAAAGTTTTGTAAAGCAAATTAACATCTCTGAGAAGTCTGAGGGTCTCGGGACAGGCTTCAGTTGACACAGATTAGCATGGCCACACTGAATTAAAGACTGGAGCAGTGCAGGCCATTGGGAATCCAAGGGGGCAGGGTGGAGAGAAACTGCAAATTAGGAAAAGAATAGAGAAGACAATACCAGCACTGATGTCCTGGCACACAGGCTTTTATTCTGGAGATAGTTTACAAGCAGTTCGTAACCTTTGGACTCCAGACAGTCTGTAGAACCAGCAGGAGGAGGAGGTTCAAGATTTGGTCTGAACTTTCCATCTAGCCCCAGCACTGTCAATATTTGGAAGGTGCACTGGAACTCATGAAGCATCCATAAAATGAATGTGGGTGAAACACAACAACACACCT
>WBNM01012706.1:45448-55629 GCA_013399055.1 Ramphastos sulfuratus | reverse complement strand
CCCCCCCCAAACTTGTACTAAAGTCCTTTATCACTTTGATCCAAAAAGGTATTGAGATAAAGATTTATAACTTGGCTGTGCTTGGAAGAGGAATTTCCCAGCAAAACAGCTAAAGCATTTTTGCCTAACAAATATGGGTCCAGACCCAGCTTCTCATTCCAGGCTCCTAATTTCAGATACACTCCCAAAATTTCCATTTCTGATCTGAAACTTTCTGCATTTAACAGAGTCATTTGTAGGAATGGTCCAAGTGTGATTTTTTTTTCTGCCTAGGAAAAAAACAGGACTGGAGAATTCACAAAACAAACCCATCTGTGTTTCAGGCCTGTCAATATCTCATTGACCTCTTTAAAATGCTTTTAGTTTGCTTTCATTCTCCATTAAAGATCAATTCAGCCACCACATCAAACCATACTCATGCATGAATAAGTCTGTCAAGAGCAAAGTATTTTAACAAACTCACTTCGGGCTACAAATTAAGGTTTTGTTCTCTGATAGTCGCTTTAAAAGACTGAATAAGAAAAGATTTATAGCTATGGATTTTACTCTGCTGAATGAAAGATTCTTAAACTAATCATTGTGTGCTCTGGAGGCTTTCAGGACATGTTAACTAGAGAGTGACATTTACTATTAACTTGGTTGACAGAGCTTTTGTGCAACCGAAGTCGAGGATGCTGTTAATAAACAACACAAAAATAAAAGAGTTATGCCTAAAATTCCCCCACTTTGTTTCTTCTCACAGGTTCTGCGTCGCACAGAACTGCATTGAAATAAATGTCCTTAGAGCAGTGCAAGCACAACCTAAATGAGGAGGGAGCTGAACGCTCAGCAATGCTTTATCTGGTCAATAAAAATACCTTAAATGCATCAAATTCTAACTTCTGTCCCGAGCAGAGGCTCCTATTGTGTGCAGTACCTGCTATACAGTTATAAACCCATTGCTGTCTTTGAAGCTAGCAATCTCATTTGTTTGCAGAAGCAGACCACTTAATTCAGCAAGGGAGGAAAAGTTAGTCTGAGAAAGCAATCACAGAGAGACAGTTTCTAAAGCACTTGGGGTAACTCCCACTACACATGGTCCAAAAACTGAAATACCAACTTACTCTGCCTGTAGCTGTGAAAAAAAAAACCAACACAATATACATTGCTTTTGAACACTCCCATGCTGAGTTCTGGGGGTTCTATCTGTAGGAAAAGAATTCTTTGCTCAGGCTCAACAAAATCCTGCTTTCCTTGTCTCAAAATGCATAGAGAAGATTTGTGTTTGCCATTAATTAAAAAGAAAGGAGAGACAATTACAACCCATTCAGACTCAAGAGCTTCTCAGATGCAAGACACAAACTCCACCCATCTGTGTCAGCCGAGAGAGTTCATCGAGCTGACCATGCAGTGCCAGAGCTCTGCTTGGTGGAAAGGTCTCTCCCGTGGAGAAGATGCACACTGTTGCCTGGGCAGGAGTCCAGAAAGCAGGATTGTTACGCTGTGGCAGCCACCCAAAGCCCCCAGCACATAAGCAAGACCCAAAGAGTTTCGACTCACCTGCTCTATTAGGTTTTTGCCTTGTATAGAAAGCTCAAAGCTTCAGCACTATCTGGCCCCTTCATTCAGCGTACAGAGTATCTCCACATGGGAACCTCCCGTGCACAGCATGATCTTGCCTATTCCTCTCCCCTTTCTCAAAGCGTGGAAGCAAAGCTACGCCAACTATCCCGAGTGGCTTTGTACTGCCTCCAGCACCTGTTCGGACAACAGGCAGTGAGAAAATCAAAGTAACAGCTGAGTTGAGGTCAGCCACCCTACCAGCTCCAGGACATGCTCAGAGACCCCACTACCCTCGTCCCTCCTGTCTTCACTTGAAAATAGCAGCTCTAGTAACGTGATGCCTGTTTGAGCAGGCAGTGAGAGCCCTCCCGCTGCCTTCTGCTCCCAAGAAGAAAGCAGCACTCTCCAACCTGCGCTACGCCTGTCTGCGGGAATAAGACAACCCATCCCACACTGACAGCGTTTGTTTAAGGAGCGCAGGTTAACCATTAGCTTGCACCCCTACAGATCGTATTACACTCACTATGCATACTTGTTAAGGTGTCCTTACGTCAAGTTGAGCCTAAGAGCAGCACTAGGGGCAGTCTGTGCTCTCTGAGCATCCCTTCAGGGTAACACTGACTGCCCCAACACAACACCTCGATGCACACCCAGCCAGCACCAGCCCCACGCTTGCAGACTGTCAAATACTTCAGTTGCACGGCTCAAACGTTGATTACTGATACTAAAAACCCCTCTACAGGAATTAATGAGCACTAAAAACTCCTGCTAGGTGCCTGCAGATGTACAAATGTCCTTAAACCCAGTTCTAGGCAAACATTCTCCTGCATTCATCCCTAACTCCAGAGGCTGGACAGAGCAGCTGTCTGCCTTAAAAAAACCCCAATAATAAATAGTGGAAAGTTGCCACATTTCCTTCAAAGCTTTTTTTTCCTAGGGTCTCCCGAGCTGGTCAGAAAACCACTTAGTGCTGCCATTCCTTTGTATTAACCTAAAACTTGACAGAAACTTTAGCTGCAGCAATACTCTGTCATGTCACACAAATTACTCTGTCAAGTCCAAAGCACAAGATTTATTATTATGCACTTCAGCTACAAAACCACCTCCAAGCCACAAGCCAGAGAGCACTGTGCCAGGCGCTAGGTAAATGTGCAGAAGGAAATCTCACCACCACCTCACAGGCTTACAGATGTTAGGGGTTGGAAAGCACCCAAAGAGCTCATCCAGTCCAACCCCCCTGCCACAGCAGGACCAGACAATCCAGCTCAGGGCACACAGCAACACATCCAGACAGCCCTTGAAAGGCTCCAGAGAAGGAGACTCCACAACCTCTCTGGGCAGCCTGTGCCAGTGCTCTGGGACCCTTCCAGGCAAGAAGTTGCCCCTTGTGTTGAGCTGGAACCTCCTGTGCTGCAGCTTCCATCCATTGCTCCTTGTCCTGTCCCAGGGAGCAAGTGAGCAGAGCCTGTCCCCTGCCATCCTGACCCCCAGCCCTCAGGTAGTTATAAACATTGATTAAATCCCCTCTGAGTCTTCTCTTCTCCAGACTAAGCAGCCTCAGGTCACTTAGCCTCTCCTCACCAGGCAGTGCTTGGAGACCTGCTCCAAGAGTTTACCATCAGATAGAGAAGGGAGTGGGGCACAAATAAGCAGCCTCAGGTCACTTAGCCCCTTCACTTTAGGGCAGTGGAGTCACCTTCACTTTAGGGCATTGGAGTCCCCTTCACTTTAGGAGACCAACAAAGTCTATATGGAGACTCAGAAAGATTAAGCCTCTTCTCCTGCAACGTCAGACTTAGCACTGCAGCTATGAATGTTAGAGTGCATGCCAGGGCTCACCAGCCTCAGGAGTGGAGCACAAGGGATTGTCAATCTTGGGTGGTTTAGTCTCAAACAGAGGTAGGAAGCAATGGCACATCTCTGCTGGGTCCTACCAACCATGTGAACAGCCTCAGCTGCACCCCACTTTACACCTATACACCCTTCTTGTGACAGTTGGTGCTGCCCTCTTCCTGCTTCCCATTAATTCAAGATCCAAATCTAGTGCCTAGCTTTTCAATCTTTGTAGCACAAATAAGATTAATTTTTAATTTTAAGGCCCTGATTCAGCAAAACATTCAACTCTGTGCTTAATTCTATCCCTATTCAGTAAAGTACTTAAGTATTTGCTTAATTCTCATTTACTCTGCTGAGACTTGAACATGTGCTTAAAGATAAGCCTCTTCTTAAGTACTTTGCTGAACTAGGGCCTAAACTGTGACCTAGGAGCCAGGAAGAGAGAAAAAAAAATACAAAATAGATCAATACTGCCCAGTGTCCTCACAAATTTTAAGCCAGCTGAGAGGAAAAGATGATGGAAAATAGAAAGAAGCACTTTGATTTGAGTAGTCCATACAGGTAGTACAGGGGTTTGGTTGGAGAGGCATAGTTCATAAAACCCTACTAAGAAACAGCTCTTCCAAAAATTCCTTTTTGTGGCCCATTTGTGTCTCTTGAACACTCTGTTCTTTAACTGCAACCTGGAGGTTTTCCAAGCTGGCTACTTGATGATTAAATACAGAATAGAATATAGAGCAGAACACATAATAGAATATAGAGCACACACAGAATAGAATATAGAGCAGAATCCAATTCAGTGAGTACAGCTGAACACAGTTCTGGTTTGTGTTATCTTAAGACCAAAATAATGAAAAGATAGCAGGTGAAAAGGAAGAAAGAAAAAAAAAATAAAAGAAGATACTGGAACTCCACTGTGAAGAAACTAGTAGAGTTTAGTCACCATCAACAGAGATTGTGTAAATAAAGGTCTGATCATGGGTGGATCCTTGGGCCAGCATGGAGGTGACACAAGATTTGGGTCCAAGAGGCCCTTGGCAGGTAGGGGGAAATGCATCTATAAGCCCAAGCTCAGGCTTAGACAGCAGAGAAAGCAAAATATTTCTTTATTTCAGAGAAGACAAACACATTGGCTAGTGGCTTCTTGTCTGGTGACCCTGAGTCATTCAGCAAAGCCTCCTTCTCCCGTGGCAAGCTCCTAAACTGACCAAACACCCTCCTCCTTTCACTGCAGGCTCACTCTCCAATGAAACCTTGCCTGTTTCAAGGGTACCAGCACCAGCTCAACTGACATGGCCAGGAAACACTGAGAAGCTTCAAGGCAGGGAAAATATCTGCAGACAGAACTTGTGTTCTGCTTCTTTGAACAATGCATCTCTGTAACTTTACTGGAAAAAAAGGTTGGGTGAGCCCAAACTGCTTGAACTGTTGAGCTGCAGAAAGATGCCTCCACCATATGTGTGTGGAGCTGGATGCCCCAGATGATTCCCACCCTCAGAGAAACTGCTCCACCAGCATTTTGCCAGCAGAAGGATCCTTCTCACAAGTAAAGGCCAAAACCATGTCCCTGGCAGGTCCTCTGTTGGCAAACCTTTCATGCCAGCTGCTGCTCCTCCTTCAGGAACTGATGAAGGCTGTGGTCATCTTTCTCATCTACCTTTTGATTTCCAGCAAGCAGGAATGCTATTTAATCTTTGCAGTTCCCACCTTACACATATGCTTAACTTCATGCACTGCAAATGGTTCTGCTGAAGCCTGACTTAGGAGACACAAAGCTAAAACATATGCCTGCAGGATTGGGGCCTGAAAACCTGAGCATTTACTGCCTGCTCCCCTTTTGATGGATCCACCTCACTGGAACGAGGGATAAAAGTGTTCAGAAAAGAAGCTTTGAAGATGAGAGATGCTCCATAAGTACATGTGTGGGGTAAGGGAAGTGGAAAGGGCTAGAGACACAGATTGCATTGGCTGCTCTGATGCTTGCCATAGAAACCACACATCATTATTAGCAGCTGCAGGGTTAAGAAGCTTACGTGGCTGAGGTAGTTCCTCCTATTTTGGATGAGCGCAGCCAGAGAGCAGAAGATGCAGTTTCTAAGCCCCCAACTCAGTTCAGTCCTAGAAAGGAAGATAACAGAATGGCTTAGGCTGCAAGAGATGAGCACAGCCAGAGAGCAGAAGATGCAGATTCTAAGCCCCCAACTCAGTTCAGTCCTAGAAAGGAAGATCACAGAATGGTTTAGGCTGCAAGAGACCCCTAGAGATCAGCTAATTCAATGTCCCATGGGCAGGGACACCTCTCAACTGGACCAGGCTGCTCAAGGCCCCATTCGACCTGGCCTTGAACATCTCCAAGGAGGGGTTATCCACAACCCCTCTGGACAGCCCATTCCAGAGTCTTGCCACCCCTGTAGTGAAGGATTTCTTCCCAAGCTGTGCCACACAGCATTCCTTGGGAGGCTCTGCCGCAGCGCTACCCACGCTTGCCATCGAGATGCACAACCACCCCTGGCAATGTGCCCTTTGTCTCTCTCTCTTGCCCCTGCAGCAGTGGTCATATCCAACGGCTGAGAGAGAGGATGGTGAAGGGATGAAAACCATTTAATCTGTCCTCCCGTTGTCAGCAGGGTAGGAAAGGTCACCCAACGCTCCCCTTCAATCACACGCAGAGGCGGCTACCTGCCCTCCCGTCCCCAGCTGCTGAAGCTGTGCAGGTATAAACTATTTCCTAACAAAAAGAAACTGGATCAGTTGCCTGGGGGAGCCAGAACGTTTATCCTGAGGACAATGAAAGGCAGCTTTGATCAGCAGCAGGCTGCAGACAGCAAACCCACCTCAGCGCGGTGCCAGCGCCTGTATCGGCCTCCCTCCGCTCGCCAGGCTGCCTGGCAGGCTAATCAGTTTGATCTGACAGATTTTAATTAAATTAATTAAGGCCTTTCTGAATGGGCTTGATTAGTGTTCCATAGAGGAATCTCTCGTGAAAAGAAACCCTGTCAAGCAAGACACTAATATTTTTTCCCCTCATCTCACGCCGAGAATTTTCTTGAGTTATTAGATTTTATTTATGTGTTTTTTACACTCTCAATAAAAATATTTCCTAAGCACGTAGCAAGGGATTGCTTCCTGAAGCTTGGCACCCAATTACACTCAATTAACAACTGCCTTCCACAAACAGACAGAAGATTTTCATGTTCCCCTCCAAGCAATTTTGTTGCCAGCTCCAGCATTTCAGATGCAACCTCTTATCCTGACTGATTTTTGCTCATTTCTCTTTCCAGGTGCCAAAGGATCCTGATTGCTTCCAATCAACCCCCTCAGAGTGGCTTCTTGTACAAACACTGTAGAAATGAAGTGCTGCTGACACTGAGAGGCCACCTTGCTGCCTGCCTTGGGTTGTACAAGAACAGAGCATTTCTGGTCCAGGAGACTCGGCTGAGGTTATGTTGGCATCATTTTGAGTGGGCTCTTCTTGGTGATGCCCAACGACAGGCCAAGGGGCAATGGGTGGAAGTTGAGCCATAGCAAGTTCCATGGAAACATGAGAAGGATTTTTTAACCTGTGAGGGTGACAGAATACTGGAACAGGCTGCCCAGGGTGGTTGTGGAGTCTCCCTCTCTGAAGGTACTCAAGACCTGCCTGGATGTGTTCCTGTGTGATCTGCTCTGGGTGATCCTGCTCTGGCAGAGGGGTTGGACTGGATGAGATCTGGAGGTCCCTTCCAGCCCCTGACATTCTGTGATGCTGTGACTATTACCACATACCAGTACATAAAGGGTGGCTACCAGGAGGATGGAAATTCCCTTTTTACAAGGAGTCCCATGGAAAAGACAAGAGGTGGTGGGGACAAGTTGAAGTTGGAGCTAGATGATCTTGAGGTTCCTTCCAGCCTTGGCAGTTCTATGATTCTATTTACAGTGAGGGTAACCTCAACCAGATGATAACCATTAAAACACAGGTAACTTTCACAACTGCTTTAAATTAGAGGTACTCACCTCTGAAACTCCTCCTCCTCTTATTATTATTAGTCCTTGTATACCAGGCAGAAAATTCCCTTCTCTATGCATTTGTTTTTAATCTCCTGTTTCTCCTCTCTTTGCAGGTTTGATTTAATAGCAAATGAAGCTTCCCCCCCAAAAGCTGTAAAGGATTTTGAATTCAAGCTGAGAGGAAGGAGCAGTCATCTTGCTGTGACTGAAAGGATGCTAAAAGCTCAGGTGCTGAAAAACCACTACATCTACCAACACTTCCTTTTCCTCTGAAGTTACCATGGTCATTCAAAACACTTCATCTTGAAGTGTCAAGTGATGGTGTGCCCTACAATTATTTTCTTCTGACACAAGCTGAAGAGGGGAAGTGAACTCTGAAGTAGGAAGATGCTGCATTTGGAATGGAAGTCAAAATGAAGGAGGAAACAAAAAGAAGGCAATAGGAGAAAGATAGAAAAAGGAGGCCAAAAGGGTGGAGCAATGAGGTAGAGAGAGAAGATGAAGGCACAAAGTAGTCTGAGGGAGAGTGAATAAGAGGTGAGGCTGATGTCCTCCAGAAGGAAAAAAAAACAGGATCCTGCAAAAGAGAGAATAGTGTGAACAGACTTTATTGAATAAGAGGAAAGAAGAAAATTAGGCCATCAGAATTTTTATTCCACACCCCTCTCTCTGGGTTTTGTTTTCCTATTTCATTTTCAACATATCTGTGATGCCATACATGTCCCAAGAGCATCCTGTGTTTTGCTGAGTCAGCACTCATTTACTATAGTGCTTCAATAAACAAAAGCTATTCCAGTTTGTCTGCTGGCTCCTTTGAAGCCTGCAGACCCAAACGCGGGTTTTGGGTGCTGTTTTGATTAGATTTTCATGGTTATCTGCACTTTAAATTCATTTATTCTGAGCCTGAGCCAATAACTAAAGCCTCTCCATTGTCCTGAGATTAGATTTACATGTCAATGTACAAATCCCAGACTCAAAAACATACCTGGTTGCAGCATCTACTGCAGTTTAGCCTGAGGACCACACTCAGACAAGAAATATAAATTGGCCACAGTGTAATTCTGTCGAGAAATTCTGACAGAAACATCTGGTTTGGGGACCTTTCAGGGCTGTTTTATAAATGCTTCAAGGAAAAGAACACAGATAAAGAAGGGAAGATTTGACTTTGTAGGGAACAAAAACAACCAACCAAAAAAAAAAAAAAAATTTGTCTAATACATTATAGAAAGAAAGGCAGGTTGCAATAAAAAAATAAAAAAGACACATCCAGGAAGGGGAAAAAAAAAAGGATTCATTGTGATTGACCTTCAAGTTCCCTCTACTCTTTCATTAACTGTCCACTGAGGTGATCCCTGGCCAAATACGGGCACAATTCAGAGCCTGTCATAGAATTACAAGATGAATTAGGAACTGCTGCCACAAATTTACAGCTACCAAGGTCTCTGCTGATTAAATTTTTCCCAGACTTGAAAGTAATTTCACTGGGAACACTCTTAATGTGGCCCCACCATTGGAGCAAATGTGGAAGGGGAATAATAACACTTTTCCCTTCCAGTTATGGGGTGGTTTGGTTGGGGTTTTTTATTTTCTTGTAAGCAAATAGACATAACTTAAGCCAGAGTGACATAAAAAAAAGTGCCAGACCTAACAGGGATTGTTTGCATCCTAAGGAACCCATCTCAGTTTGCAGCTGCCTTCGGGAGCGGTGCCTCCTGTATTTTAACTTCTGACTGGCAGAGCTTAGCAAACGACTTCAATTATCACACCAAACAATTACTGACTCACGGCGAAATCAATCGAGAAGCTAATGTAGTTGAAACTGTACACAGAGACGCTTACTACAGGTGAGTAACTTCTCATGCATGAGTAGTGTGGCTGCTCTCAGCGGCATAACTCATGTGCATAGCCATTTGCAAAACCCAGGGCCTGGGATTGTAAAAGTCGCCCAAGCAGAAACCTGATCTTATCTGCCCGTAAAGCACCTGGCAGGGCACCTATCTTTGCCACTACATAAATTAATTATCACCAACATCTGAATTTTGTCAGCTCCAGCACTCTCCCCTAACCTCAGACATCAGATTCGGTCCCGGTTGTGCGCAGATCGCGATCCGAGCCGGTTTTGATTGATCTCCTCCCGTCCGATTACAGATGTGAGCATTTAACTATTTGAGGGGGTTCCACCTCGAGCTGCTCCCAAAATTTGAATGCGAGATGAACATGTGTAAGACATCTGACAAACTTCTAAGGGCTGAGGGCTGGGTGGGGCAAGGGAAAACTTTAAAAGGTTAAAAATATACCAAATTGAAACCCTGAAACATTTTGACCTTTAAACGGAACCTTCCTCCCCTCCTGAGCTTTAAGATAAGTTCAGCAAACAAAATTTCACCCTGGGCTCGACACATAATCTGCTGAACTGCTGAGGAAATAAGCAAACTTTTTTTTCCCCCCCCTTTAAAAAAAAAAAAAAGAAATTTCAATATAACTTTAGTGAAGAGATTTATAACTGCTGGTGATGGCTTCTACGCAGGAGTTTAGAGACAAGGTAAAGCTCTTGTAGATTTTAACAGGAAATACAATCTTAGAAAGACAGAATCGGTTGTGAAACAGCAGCTCAAAGATAAGGAGCCCTCAGCAAGATGACTTTTGGTCATCTGAAGAGAAGGACAGTCATCGTCCTTAATCATTCCGGACTGATTGCTTCAGTTGGGGAATCTCACATTTCAATAGCGTTTTACTGCTGAACCCACAGAAACAGGGAGGAGGGGGTGGGGGGGGGGGGTGGTGAGAAGGGGGATGGAAGAGCCACCCCGATC
>WBNM01012706.1:7971-45374 GCA_013399055.1 Ramphastos sulfuratus | reverse complement strand
GACTGGAAGTGCCACTCAGTTCCCTTCAGCCTTTCGGTGCACCTCAGCCACCAGTTTTCGAAAGTTGTCCGTTTCTCCCTTCAGGATTCTACCTCTAGATTTCATTTGTGACCACAAAAGAAAAAACAAACACACAAACAAATCTCCAATGGCAACAAAAAACCCCAAACCAACAGCAACAAAAAACCATGCAAACAAAACAAAGTTTACCATGAGCAAGTAAGTCAACAGGGAAAAAAAATCTATATATGTTTCTTGCTCCCCCCCCCCTTTTCTCTCCCCCCACCCTTTTCCATAGGAAAAACATCACATTTGAAGAGAACATTTCCATGTGTGATCATTTGCTGGTGGAGCAAATCTTACTCATCAAGGCAGCCTCTGGTTTATCTGCCCTGTATGGGTACTCAGTGCTGCTCTTCCTCTGCTTTCTCTTCCGAGGTCTACTCTTTGCTGGTGGAGTACTCAGCTCCTTCAGCAGGCAGGAAACACTCCAGAGAGCAATGAAAGTGCTCACCAGACCAAACACAACTCAAAAGGGAGAAAAATAAACAAGACCAATCAAAAATAAGACAAAGGAGTAAAGATTAGGCGAGAGAGAACTCCTAACCTACTGATCGAATGCAGGCTAGGACATTAATTATAACTACACTCACAAAGACTCTGATTTAATTACACATTACACACAAAAAAACCTGTCTCATTGAAATGGGGGGGGGAAAAACCTCACCCCAAGGTTGTTTATTCTTATTCAAAAGATTGGATATGGATGCACACAACAGCTCCTTACCTGCTCCCTTATTCCTATACCTTATGGATGCACACAACAATTTCTTACCTGCTAACTTATTCCTATACCTTGTGGATGCACACAACTTCTTACCTGCTCCCTTATTCCTATACCTTATGGATGAACACAGCAGCTCCTTACCTGCTATCTTATTCCTATACCTTATGGATGCACACAACAGCTCCTTACCTGCTACCTTATTCCTATACCTTGTGGATGCACACAACAGCTCCTTACCTGCTACCTTATTCCTATACCTTATGGATGAACACAGCAGTTCCTTACCTACTACCTTATTCCTATACCTTATGGATGCACACAACAGCTCCTTACCTGCTCCCTTATTCCTATACCTTATGGATGAACACAACAGCTCCTTACCTGCTACCTTATTCCTATACCTTGTGGATGCACACAACAGCTCCTTACCTGCTACCTTATTCCTATACCTTATGGATGAACACAGCAGTTCCTTACCTACTACCTTATTCCTATACCTTATGGATGCACACAACAGCTCCTTACCTGCTCCCTTATTCCTATACCTTATGGATGCACACAACAGCTCCTTACCTGCTCCCTTATTCCTATACCTTGTGGATGCACACAACAGCTCCTTACCTGCTACCTTATTCCTATACCTTATAGATGAACACAGCAGCTCCTTAACTGCTCCCTTATTCCTATTCCTTGTGGATGCACACAACAGCTCCTTACCTGCTCCTTTGTTCCTATACTTTATGGATGCACACAACAGCTCCTTACCTGCTCCTTTGTTCCTATACTTTATGGATGAACACAACAGCTCCTTACCTGCTCCTTTATTCCTATACCTTGTGGATGCACTCAACAGCTCCTTACCTGCTACCTTATTTCTAAAAGCTTTTTCTTTTGTTGTTCCATACAACCAGAGAAGCTCCACAAGGCAGTTTCTGTTAGTGTATCCTTGAAATTCTTAGCTGGGTCCTTGAAAAGCTCCCAAATGTCCTGATGAGATTTTATTGGTGTTTACCATTTCTGTAGGCAGTGTGATGCCAAGTTCTACTTGGCAATACTACTAATCCTCAAGCTTTAAGTGAAAGAAAGCACCCAAGTGGATGATTACAAATAAGGGGGGGAGGATGTCAGATTAAACCTGTCACCAAAAGAATTCCAGAAATAAACAATGCATGATTAAAACACAAACAAGGAGAATATCAATATCACCCACTCTGAACCTTCACTGCTTTCCCTACTTGTGCTGTGCAATAGAAAACTGAATGTAAAATATCCCACCCCAGACACAGCTCACCATACTGCACCCAAAAACGAAGTACACCTTAAAAAGGGGGGAGGGGGGTGGGGAAGAGAAAGTAATTTGGGTGAGAAGTGACTCAAAGTACAACTGACACTTGCCTCCTCCACAAGCACTTCCTTCAGTTGGGCATTCACCTTAGGGGCTGCGTCCACCTCAAGCAGTAACCCTTGGTGGCAGCTACTTACTCACAGCTCCTTCTCTCCATCACAAACGCCAAGTGGAAACCTCACCTTGGGTACAGGTCAGAATGAAGTGCGGTCTGCTGGCCGGTGCTAGGGCAGGTGTGAACAAGGGCCAGCCGGCAGCTTTCACACTGAGAGCCGGGCCAGCAGTTCAGAGTCCTTATGAAGTGAGAAAGTAGAGCAGAAGCTCAGCGAGTACATCTTCTAAGCAGGATATTTAGGAGCCTCTGCAATCCTTTTACCAGACACACAAATGCAACCTGGCTCTTTGCTGCTGCCCTTTTTTTTTCCCCCTCCTTTCTCCGCCCCCCCCCTCTAAAAATATCAACCCTTCTCCTGAACTACTTGGAAAGGACTTGGGAAGGGGTGGAGTAAGGGAAATCAGTGCAGTAAGTCACCTTTCAGCCACCTATGACATCAGCCTGCTGCCCTGATTCCTTCATTAATACCTTTGAGCTGAAAACAATGGGGCTGCCATTAAGCACCACACAGTTCGAGATAAGAAAGCCCTAAGCAGATAATAATCGGTGCATTTAGCTGGATTTCAAACATTCAGCTGCTTAATCATTTCTTCCTCACTGCATGCTACCCAAACAGAGGGGGAATGCTTTGGATGCCTTGGGCTAAGGAAGAAGGAGCTCTGGGGTGTGGGGAAGAGGAGGGAGAGAGCAGTGTGGGGATTGGGGAGGGGGGTGGGGGGAGAAGGGGATTTCATTGGCAATCCTCTCGCTGGGAAATGAAAACATTTCTTAATTGCCATTAGGGAAATAGGTTAAATACAGGCTTGGTAAGCTGCTAAGGGCTGGCTAACAGATTACTGAGCGGATGGCTGCTGAGGTATACTCATTTCCATTATATGACAGAGCAGGGAATTTTTATTTGCTTAATAGTCTGCAAAGACTGTTCCTGTCAGGCACTGGGTGTGAGACTGCTAGTTAGATTTTAACTAGTCACCTTCCAGCTGATGAAACGAGGCCCAGTTCTCCAGCCCTGAAGTGATTGCTTTACTGCTTCATCCAGAGAAGCAGAAACTGCAGGACATGCTGAGGAGGAAAGCACTGCAACATCTGCCTGCTTGCACGAATAACAGTGAGTAATCACAGAATCAGAGGCAGGATGCACATACCTGCCACGCCAGGAAAAAAAAAAAAAAACAACAAACATCTCAGGATCCCCAAAAAGTGAATGGGATCAGGGCCAAGCTTGAGCTTCACAGTGGCCCTGCCAGCGTTGGGTGGCTCTTCACCTCTGACACCTTGGGGCCCATGTGGGTGGGAGTACAGGCAACTGAGGAGGCTCAAAATGCCATCACTTGCCTGCTAAGATTTTCACAGCCTCTCCTGCCCCCCATTCATCCAAGACATCTTCACTTGGATAATGAAAAGCTCAGTTAATTGTCTTTAAAATTAATTTCCCTTTTCTAATAAATAGCTGAGGGAGCTGTTTGGTCACATCATAAGTGATGGTGGGTCACGTTCCCAGGTGCACAGACTCTAAAGCCTACATTTGTTGTTATCTTCAGCAGAACAGCAGTTAGAGAAATCCACACAGTAATTCCTGCACAAGTCTCAAGTCCTAACTGAAAGCCCTAAAAGTTGTTTTCAGGAAGCCATCTAATCTTGATGTAAAGGCATGAAGTGATGCAGAAACTCACCCCCTCCCACCTCGGGTTGTTCCCTTTGTTCTTATGTATTTAAAATGAGCTTAGTCTTTAAACTGCCTCTTTATTTCTCCATAACTTCATTCAGCTTCATTTTCTTGTTCATGTGTCTGTACTGGGCTGTAGTGAAGCTGTTCTGATGTAGTTCATAGAATGGCTCAGGTTGGAACGGACCTTAGAGATCATCTACTCCAACTTCCTGAGAAGGGACCTTAGAGATCATCTACTCCAACTTCCTCAGAAGGGACCTTAGAGATCATCTACTCCAACTTCCTCAGAAGGGACCTTAGAGATCACCTACTCCAACCTTCTTAGAAGCCCCACCTGTAGCCCACCAAGAGGACAGGAAAATAAAGTTTCCTCAAAGTGAGCAGGAGCAAACCGAAACCGTTTCCCCCTAAATGGGCACAGCCTTTACTCATCCGCAACTCTCCAAAGTGACTCTGAGCAGAGCACACTGCGGAGCTGAGACACCATCCTGTAATCCTTCGTCATGCAAAACTCCCCGAGGCGTGAGTGGGAGTTTTATCCGAGCAAGGGTTGGGTTCTCTAAGGAAAGCCTTTGTTCTGGGGCTCCCTGAAGCCAATGTACTGAACTATGCAAACGATCCCGGAGCGGCAGGTGAAGCCGACAGGGGGTCATTGGAAGAACGAGTTTCTGGCAGCAATGCTACTTTACAGCAGTTTCTACCTGCAGACTCATTGACCTCCCCCCACCCCAGTCCTCCCCATGTGAGGAAGACACAAGAACCTGGCTGTGCAAAATGGAGAAAGGAACTGCTCCAGCTGCTAACTACCCTGCCTGGGTGCCTGGAGTTCCCTGCCCCCCCATACTTTGTAAAAATCCCCCAGACTAGACTCAACCAGCTGGAAGTTAAGGACTGAAGCTCTATTTACAGCTCAGCACAGTGTACAAGCAAATATATACACAATAGACATGGATATTTACAGAAATATACAAGTTAAAGGCAATACACAAACACAATCCCCCTCCCGGAAATCAGAGTGTCCAGGAGAGGCTCCCAACCACCCTTCCACCTTCTTCCCACCCCTCTGCCTTACCCCAGGGTTTGGCTTACGTGCAAGGTGAGTTTGGAGGATGGGCCAGGGGGTTGGAAGCAGAGTGGTTACTTAGGTTAGCAGAGAGGAGAAGGCAAAAAGCTAGAGAGACCAAGAGGCTCTGTGTGTGTGTCTTACCTATGTTTGTGTCCTTGTTTTTATACATCTCAGCAAGCCTATGAGTGAAGTAGACATCACCATTGTTTGCTTTTCACAGCCTATAATATAATTTTCTCCATTAAAATGTTCCAATTAGCCTCAAACCAGCACAGTGCCCTTCAGCAAGCTTTACCTTATGCTCAGAACCAACTCCCAGGCAGGAAACACTCTGGCCATAATTTAATAAGTAAGGCACAAGCAGGCCACAGGCATCACTCTCCAGCACTGCAGATTAATCACCCAGAAGGGCCAATGCCCACCCTACCCACATCTTTTAGCCTCTATGACAGGGCTGCACCCAAGCCACCTACCAGCAATGACACCAAAATATGTCCAGAAATTGTCCAAAAGAATGTTGGTTGAGTCAGGGCAAAACTGTTAGCAACCATCCCAACCAAAACCACTGGCAACCATCCCCATCAGTTAGCAGCAATGGATTGCCATCACCTAGGGCAGTGTGCAGTATCCTCATTCTTACTCCTGGAAAGGGGTAAGAGTCTTTTCTGCCCACCAGTACCAGGTACGCTCCTGGCCCAAACTGGGACAGGCTCCTATGCCTTGTACTAACATCATTAACCTAGAGGCTCAGAGGCTGACTGTTAAAGTTATTTCATCTCCTTGGGAAACAGGGAAGAGTCTACATTAATCTCCACCACCTTTTGACATGCTCAGTGTGTACCTGCCTGCACCACTGGACATCCTAACACATTTTCAAGTCTGGTGCTAAGTGTTGGCTCTATCTGATTAAATGTAAACTTCTCCCCCTTGGGTGTCTGAAAGAGGTTGATAAATGTGCTGTAAACCTTGGCTGCTTTTCTCCACGGCTAGTGAAGGGAGCTCTGAGAGAACAGACTCAAATTCAGGCGTGTGAAGCTGGGTCAAAAATCCCCCAGAATCACACTGGAGAGGCAAAGGAACAGAATCAGATAATCACAGAATGTCAGGCGCTGAAAGGACCTCCAAAGCTCATCCAGTCCACCCCCCCTGCCAGAGCAGGATCTCCTATAGCAGAGCACACACGAACACATCCAGGTGGGTTTTGAATATCTCCAGAGAGGGAGACTCCACAACTCCCCTTGGCAGCCTGTTCCAGGGTCCTATCACCCTGTGAAAAAATTCCTCCTCATGTTCAAATGACACTTCCTATGCCTCAGCTTCCACCCAGTGCCCCTTGGCCTGCCATCGGGCGTCACCCAGCAGAGCCTGGCTCCAGCCTGGCACTCACCTTTACATCTTTGTGAACACTGATGAGGTCACCTCTCAGTCTCCTAGACTAGTCTCTAGAGGAGACTCTAGACATCTTAGAGTCTCCTCTAAGCAGCACAGCCCCAGCACCCTCAGGCTCTCCTCCTAACAGGGCTGTTCCGTTCCCTTCAGCATCTTCGTGGCTCTGTGCTGGCCTCTCTCAAGCAGTTCTGTGGCCCTCTTGAACTGGGGGGCCCAGAACTGGACACAGTCAACATTCTGTTGACTGGAGACAGACAACATTCCATTTGGATGGTCTGTCTCTTCCAAATCAATATGCCTGCCGTAAGATGAGACCTAAAGCATGCTTACCTCTGTGTGCAGCCAGGAAAAGGATCACTGTGGAACAGCACCCACATTGCTACGGGCTGCTGCTGAAGAGCATGGGCTGAGCTGTTCTGCTGTCACAGACTGAGCTGGCACGGGCAGGAAGCCTGTTCACTTACAGAGCAGCAGACAGCATTTTCCACTTGGCTGCTAACTCCATGCACTTCATTTGCATGGAGTGTATTTCCCAGGAACACACTGGGTCTAGATCCAAAGTCCACAGGAAATGCACGACTCAGCACTTTCCTCAGTTCTTGCTTGCCTTTATCACTTCTCATCCAGCAATGTCTGCCTGCTTCCTGTGCATGTAAAGGATCTGAGAATCGACACAAGTCCCTGGGCTGTGGAGAAGGCTGATCCAAGAGAGGAATCTGTATATTCACCAGGGCAGCTGGAGAACCAAGGCTATAGTATGCTTGTTTCAAAGAGCCTGGGACAGAGTCTTTGCATCTGCCAATCACCTAAGGTCAGAAGTTTTTCTGCATGTTTTCCCTCTGACCACATCTTTAGCCACAGCCAATCTAAACTGGCCACAGCACTGCCAGAAGACAACTGAGGAAGTAAAGTATGAAAGTGTGCTTTTGTGTTGGGATATCCTCAGCAGCTGAGTGCAGCCAGCAAACCCTGCCTGGGTGTAAGCAACGCTGGGGTAGGTCCATGGAAATCAGTGGTGATGCACAGACTTAGGCAAGCTGAGAGTGTGTCTTTTGTAACCTCTGTAGTGTAGGAACACTGAAACCTCCTTCTAAAAAAATAATTAATATGGTGTTCATCTGTGCTGTGCTTCCTTTTTTGGCAGGGAAGTAACAGAGGTGCCCACTGTTATCTCAGCCTTCTGGATAAGCCTTTCTTCTTTTCTTTCCCAGCATAGATACAATTCAAGATGTGCACCTTTCAGCTCTTTACATCTGGACATGCAAGCATAAGCCTCACTGCATTGTAAGCCATTCACTGTAAGCCTTTTCAAACGACTGGGCTGTGGTTCAACACTTCTTAGCAAACGAGGGAAGGAAGGGGGGGAAAGAGGGAAAGGAGAGAGGAGGAGAGAGGAGNGTTAGGACTTGAGACTTGTGCAGGAATTACTGTGTGGATTTCTCTAACTGCTGTTCTGCTGAAGATAACAACAAATGTAGGCTTTAGAGTCTGTGCACCTGGGAACGTGACCCACCATCACTTATGATGTGACCAAACAGCTCCCTCAGCTATTTATTAGAAAAGGGAAATTAATTTTAAAGACAATTAACTGAGCTTTTCATTATCCAAGTGAAGATGTCATGGATGAATGGGGGGCAGGAGAGGCTGTGAAAATCTTAGCAGGCAAGTGATGGCATTTTGAGCCTCCTCAGTTGCCTGTACTCCCACCCACATGGGCCCCAAGGTGTCAGAGGTGAAGAGCCACCAAACGCTGGCAGGGCCACTGTGACCCACCAAGCTCAAACGTGACCCACCATCACTTATGATGTGACCAAACAGCTCCCTCAACTACTTAATAGAAAAGGGAAATTAATTTTAAAGACTATTAACTGAGCTTTTAATTACCCAAGTGCAATTTTTTTTTTTTTGCTGTCACTCTCCTCTCCCCTCTTCTATCCAAAGCTCAAACTCACACACATGGGCTCCTTTCAAGATGAGACTGAGCTCATGTGGGACTGACTGCACGAAAAGAAGTTTGAGTTCCTATAAACCTTTCAAACTCCCATTCCAGCTCCCTCCCTAGTTTGCACGGAGGAGTCTATTTTACAACTTCACCCATGTAATGGTCCTGCAGACCGATTCTTCGTGCCAAAACTTCTCTTTGAAGTCTGCTCTCCCATTAGCGTTTCAGTGGAGGTATTCAAACTGATCGGGCGAGCACAGCAGAGCTCCAGAACTGTCCAGGTCCCACCCCATACAGTTGTTTCATGTTGCCTGTGATTTACAGGCTTAATTAATGCTCAAAAGAAGAGGAGCACATCTTTGGTGGAGCGTCCCCCCCCCTCCATACACACATCTCCCCCCTCCTCCTTCCCTTTTTCCCCTGCACAAAGCAGCGCTCTCGGGGGTTTGCTGGACATTGTGCAGGATGGCTTTGCCAAGCAGAATGGAACACACTTAATACTTTTCCTTTATAACCTTTGCAATAAATCAGCTGCCACTCCACTCGCACGAGAACGGCCATTAGTGTCCTGTCCCCTCCCCCAGCACTTCCCCAGTTTTAAACAAAGTAGGAATAAACTGAAGCTGAGCAGAGCCAGCGAGCCCAGTAAATCAGTTTAATGAGCGCTGGATTGCTCGGGTGAAGTCCACTGCTGAGCGAACAAGGTGGGCAGGAGAGGCTGAGCTTTCCGCCAGGGGATGGGGAAGCAGGAAGGCAGCGCTGGCACACTCGGTGCTCAGCGGTGATGCATGTCTGCTGTGAACCCTGCTCTTTAGAGCCACACTGGCTGCAGCCTGCTGCTGCAATCCGTTGTTTAGATTTGGCTGCTTCCTCTCCCGTTTGTGGTTTTTCTCCTCCATGTTTTCCCACAGAAGCAGAGGGGTTTTTTGTTTACCCATTTTCACCACTTATCTCCTCTGAGATTCACTTTGACTCTCCACATGGCCTTCTCAGGAGTCCCCTACTTCCACATCTACTGCGAGTGAACACATCTACACATCATACACATCTACACATCATACACATCATACACATCTACACATCATCTACACATTACACATCCACACACCTACACATCCAGACACTGCACATCCACATATCTACACACCTACACATAGAATCATAGAATGGTAAGGTTGGAAGGGACCTCAAGGATCATCCAGTTCCAACCCCCTGCCATAGGCAGGGACACCTCCCACTAGCACAGGTCACTCAAGGCCTTGTCCAGCCTGGCCTTGAACACCTCCAGGCAGGGAGCAGCCACAACCTCCTTGGGCAACCTGTGCCAGTGTCTCACCACCCTCACTGCAAACAACTTCCTCCTAACATCCAGTTTCAATCTCTCCTCTGCCGCTTGAAACCCATTGCCCCTTGTCCAGGCATTGCAAGACCTTCTCAATAGTCCCTCCCCAGCCTTCCTGGAGCCCCTTTCAGATACTGGAAGGCCACTCCAAGGTCTCCTGGAAGCCTTCTCTTCTCCAGGCTGCAGAGCCCCAGCTCTCTCAGCCTGTCCTCACAGCACAGCTGCTGCAGCCCTCTGAGCATCTTGGTGGCCTCCTCTGGACTAGCTCCAACAGTTCCATGTCCTTCCTGTGCTGGGGGCTCCAGAACTGCACACACCTACACACCCACACATCTACACATTTACACATCCACACTGCTGCTCAAAAGCTGGAAAGCAACTCAGCCTTTATCTGCAGGAACGCAGAATACTAAGGAAACCACATCAAATTCTCTGTGTCACAGTGTGTAGACTCCAGACATTCAGCATTAAAAAGCCCTCAAAAGTGTAAACATTCCCCTTCCAAAGAAAACCAAACCCAACTCCAAACCAAACCAATGTGAGCTGGTTTGACCCTTTCTCCGAACCAGAGGCAGTAGCTCGTACAAGTGGGGCCAAGTATGAATTTTCTTGGTCAACAAAGGGGACTAAGAAACCTACTGCCACCCACATATCAGTCCCCATCTCATGCTTCAGCCTGTCCTTGTTCACTCAGTCTCAAGCACTCAGAAAAAAAGAGCTGAGCAAGCTCAGGACTGATTCTGTCTGCACAGTGCTCCAGCCACAAAGCTGATGGACAAGAGAAGGCACGGCCCAGCCTTTCAGATCACCTCTGTGGACTGCCAGACCTCTACTGCCCGTGTCCCAACCCCAGCTGTAACCCCTGCTGCTTGAAATGGGCATCTCTTTAGAACTTAAGGGCAGAAATCTGGATCAGGTTGGGAGGGGATCTGCTGGAGAGCAGCCCTGTGGAGAGGGACCTGGGAGTGCTGGTGGAGAACATCCATGGGCAGCAATGTGCCCTGGTGGGCAAGAGGGCCAATGGGATCCTGGGGGGCATTAAGCAGAGTGTGTCCAGCAGATCCAGGGAGGTTCTCCTCTGCCTCTACTCTGCCCTGGTGAGACTTCACCTTGAGTACTGTTTTCAGGTTTGGGCTCCCCAGTTTCAGAGGGACAGGGATCTGCTGGAGAGAGTCCAAGGCAGGGCTATGAGGATGATGAGGGGACTGGAGCACTGCCTGGTAAGGAAAGGCTGAAGGACCTGGGGCTGCTTGGTCTGGAGAAGAGAAGACTGAGAGGGGATTTAATCAATGTTTATAAATAGCTGAGGGGTCAGGAGCAAGGGGACAGGCTCTGCTCACTGCTGCCTGGGATAGGACAAGGAGCAATGGATGGAAGCTGCAGCACAGGAGGTTCCAGCTCAACACAAGGCGAAACTTCTTGCCTGGAAGGGTCCCAGAGCACTGGCACAGGCTGCCCAGAGAGGCTGTGGAGTCTCCTCTGGAGCCTTTCAAGGGCTGTCTGGATGTGTTCCTGTGTGCCCTGACCTGGATTGTCTGGTCCTGCTGTGGCAGGGGGCTTGGACTGGATGATCTCTTTGGGTCCCTTCCAACCCCTGTGAGCCTGTGATCACCTTTTGTCTTTTGCCTTCTTACCTTCTCCAGAAAGAGCAACCAGAGCCCACTTGTGAGATCCTACTAGCACACAAAGTTTGGCCCAAGATATAAGCCTATAAGCTTATATGCAAAGCTGATTTGTAAATCTGGTCCTGCTCCCAGAACATTGCTGTCTTCAGTGGGAGAAGAGTGGAACCTGATTCACTCACCCCACCACACAGCCACACTTCTAACCCTGGGGTCATGAAACCCACTAGGAGCATCCTGTGCTGCTTCTCTGCCAGTGCACCAATTCCTCAGCTGCACAATGACCCATTCGACTGGGTGGCCTGAAATATTTTCATCTCTATTCAATTTCCAGACTTGTCAATAGGAAAACCTATTATTACTGGCACCCCTCCACCCTCTGCATGACTTCTGGGAAAAGACAACTAATTGCTGCTAATTAGAGAGACAGCCAGAGCCCACTTTGCACCCTCTGGCCTCATGCTTTCTCCTTTCTCAGTGCAAATCAGAGAAGAGGACACAGCTGGAGCTGCCAGCCTGGCCTGGCAGATGCAGAACCTCTGCCACTGCAGGCACAGCAAAGTCTCTTCTGTACAGTTAAGGGCAGCAGGTGCTCCTTCAGAGTTTATGAGCACAATATTTAAGGATGTTAAGATGGTATCTATCAGATGAGGTGAGGAACAGAATGCATTTATTAGGGTTAGTTTGGAGACCCTACTTATCTACCATCAGATTGCACTTTATGCAAAGCCACTGCTGAGAGCTCTTAAGAGTTCCACTGCCAGTTCTGCAAGAGAGACTTTGTTTAAAGCCTTGTATTTAAAATAACAAATAAGTTAATTTTGTGGGAATCAACCTTCATGAGAGAAGGAAATTAGGCATCTAATCTTCTTGATGACAAAACCAGCCTGAAACTGAAATATAACAGCACCAAATCCAGAAGGCTAATTAAAGAACTCAAAATACTGCTTTCAAAACCTGTGGTTTTTAAGCCAGCTTCCTGATCTTAGAACCTGACTTGGAAGCTGACCTTTGGTTATATCACAAATGATAATCTAAAGACCTCATTCTCTGCATTGATTTAATTTATTTCTCCTCCATCCCCTTGGCCTTTTCTGTAGGTAAAAAAAGCCACTCCAAATAAACTTTCTTCCAACCTCTAGACTGATGCTTTGCTCTTCATTGCATTTAGCAACCCTCTTCTAGTGAAGCCAGAGGTTTTCTGACAAAGCAAACTCCACCAAAAACACAACCCAAAGCCGAAGGATAACAAAACCTCAGCCCAATGCATTTGACACTAAGGAAGAAGCAGTTTCAAGCTTCCCTTCCGCTAAAGCACTCAATATGTGACACATAAATTAGGGCAAACTTTGAGTTGTTCTTTCAGTCCCTGCCGTTCTCAGTCTCTTCTGCAGCGTTAAGGAGTATTTAAACTACCTGGGATGACCCAGGGATTCAGATCATCCAACAAACTGAGCACTTAAGGAAAACAACAACAACAAAAAGGAAAATGAAGAGCATTAGAAGCCCTCGGAGCAGCTAATTCACCTCTCATTCTAAACGCTTCCATTTATCTCTCCCCTTTGTCAAAAGAGAGGAGAAAAGGTTCTGCATTCAGAGGAGAATAATAAAACAGTCCATAAATTACAGTTTCAAAGAGCTTGGAGAAGAGAAGGAAGCCTCACTGGAAAGCAGCTGAAGGTAGTTCCTACTCCTCTCACCAAAACTTCTGTGGAGCAGGAATCTCAGGAAGATTTATTGTACCAGACCCATCAGTTTTGGTCATAGCCACCAAGGGGCCAGAACCAAAGCCCTCTGTGCAGAGTCTTCCCTGTTGACTTCATGGCTTTGGGTCAAGACCAATGTTTGTGCATTTCTTTCAAGGAGCAATTTTTCCAAACAAGCCAGACTTTATTTGGAATCATTCCATGGGCTACGTGACACTTTCAAGAGTTTATATTCATCCAAGTGACTTCTAGGAGCCAGTTCTCTGATGTTTTACATGGAAAAAAGCCTGGGGAAGGAGGAGATGGAAAGAGTCCCATATGAGTCCATCTAGGGTTTTCTAGAGCCTTCTTCAGAAGTGTCCCTCAGGTCTGGTGGCACAAACAGGGTGGATGGCAGCACAGCACAGCACATCATCACCAGNACTCACACTGCAGGCTCATGTTGAGCTTTTCATCACCCCAGACCCCCAGGGCCTGTTCCTCAGCCCCTTTACTAGAGCTGGGGACCACCACCAGCCTCTGACTGTCTTCAGCTAAAACATAAAAGCCTTCTCCACAACAACATCCAAAGGAATCTGGTAACTGCTCTAAAGCATGAACAGGCAAAAATGCAACAGCCTTTCTCACCCTCATGGGGTGTAATTAGAGGTAAGGCTGAAGAACAGAAGTCCTGCTCACTAACAACATATATATATATAAATTTAGTGCTTAGAAATCCTTCTGATAGGTTTGAGATAAACACCCAGCTACAGAAACACCAAAATCATGTGAAAAAAAACTCCTTGGCAGACCTCTGAGATCTACTCAACCCACATTCAATACCAGAGTGCTTACAGATATCTCATTAACACAGCTGGAACCCTTCTGTACAAGGGTTAAGCAGCCTGAAGTGGTGCAGGTTTTACAGCAGTAGCTCTGCACAGGTGGAGTCAGACCAGCAACATCCTTGCTGAGCAAGCTGCTCACATCCTGCTTTTCCTGCAGTGACCACAGGAAGGTATTCAGGCTCTGGAAGAGTATTCCAGGTGGTCTTTAGGGCCAATATCCTGAGGTAGTTAGGTGCTTAACCTCCCTTGAAATCAGACAGTTGTGTTGGTATGCAAGGGGCTATATTTTGACTCTTTTAGCAGCAGGATTCCCTTAAGAAGCTTGGCTGTGCTTGGTGCTGCAGCTACCAAATTTCTCCCAGCAGCAAATCCCTGTTTCCATTAAAAAAAAAAAATCAAGGTGGTCTCGATTCGACCTGATCCTATGCACTCTGTGATTTTTTAACTGCCCCTCGCAAGCACTACTGTGAAAACTCAACAGCACTTTTCCAAATGAAAGAAACTCAGAGCATCCAGTGCAAGGCCCTGTAAAGTCCCTGCATGTTTACACTTGGCATCGGATTACACACGTTTGGCTCCTTGATTTAGTGCCTGCACTTGTGCGTTTTCCCTGCTTTTGTCAGGAATAAAATACTGCTGAGGAGAGAGGAGAGAGGAGAGAGGAGAGAGGAGAGAGGAGGAGGCCTAATTTGTACTGTACTGTTAGGAGAGTTCACCTTTTGACTCACCCAGAGAGAGGGTATTTATTATTAATAAATAAATAGTAAACCAAATAAATAACCCAAAAGTCAGAAGAGGGACTTTTTAGGATATCAAGTAGTGATAGGACCAGGGGGAATGGAACCAAGCTAGAAATGGGTAGATTCAGCCTGGATGTTAGGAAGAAGGTGTTCAGCATGAGGGTGGTGAGAGCCTGGCAGGGGGTGCCCAGGGAGGTGGTGGAAGCCTCATCCCTGGAGGTGTTTAAGGCCAGGCTGGATGAGGCTGTGGCCAGCCTGATCTAGTGTGAGGTGTCCCTGGGCATGGCAGGGGGGTTAGAACTGGATGGTCCTTGTGGTCCCTTCCAACCCTGACCAATTCCAGTGGTTCTAATTTGGGTAACGGCGATGCCTGTTTGCAAGGCCTGTTTGCAAGGCCTGTTTGCAAGGCCTACAAAAGAGAAAGACAGAGAGATCGAGAACACAAACAGCAGAGCCTTTGGACAGTTGCGTGGGGTTTTTTTGCTGCATCACAAAAGCAGTTCTGCTGAAATCTTAACTCGGAACATTGCCTGAGTAAGAAAGAGAAACACACTTCTTAAATAGTTTTGTACTTTCCATGTAGAGAGGAACAGTCAGAACTGAATGGGGTTTTACGCCTCCTTAGTAGCCAGCTGATATAAACAGCAGAGCTAACAACCTTACGAGAGGAAAAACAATGCTCTGTGGACAATAACAACATGACTAACTGCTCAGAGTTTAGGGTTGAAGAGCACCTTCTGCTTTAAATAACCTGTAGTAGGCCTGCAGGGATAGGATGAGGGGCAAGGGTTTGAAATTAGACAAGAGCGGATGGAGATTGGAGGTTAGGAAGAAGATCTGCACCAGGAGGGTGCTGGAACCCTGCAACAGGTTGCCCAGGGAGGTGGTTGAGAATCCCATTCCTGGAGTTATTCAAGGTCAGGTTGGACAAGGCACTGAGCACATCTGTGTTCAGTTCACAGAGTTGTTCCTCAGTCTCAGAGGCTACCACAACAAACAGCAGCCCTGCACCTTCTCAGGAGTCGTCTTTGTGCCAGTAGGAATCTCTGCTCAGGTAGTCACCTCTGCCTAGGGTATTGCTGCAGCTCTGCTCTTAATCATTCCTTCCTCTTCTACAGATCTCAAACCAGCAGCACAGCATAGCATGCAAACAGCTTGTAGGAGAAAAGAAACCACACTTTAAATTATATAGATTAGGCTTCATTTTAATGAGCTCCCAAGAATTTTTTTCCCCTCTATTTTATTAGATTTTGGAAAATAAACTAGGACGCACCAAAGAAAGCCAAAGCAGGAAGGTAACTACAGCTGCCTTGTGTACACCAAGGTTTCTCTAGAGTTCAGACAAAGAGAAAATGGTGTCTGTTACGCAGGGATTTATTTCTTTTTTGATGATGTGCAATCATATCAGCAACTGAGCTCTCTGCTTGGGTTTAAAGAGGCTGCTTGGCTTGTTTTAATAGTCATATTAATGGTGATGAGTTCCCTGGAAAGCAGAGCTGTTACAACAGTAGAAGAGCACATTTCCTGAAGTTGCCCTCCCCCATGGAGCATTTTAATGGGTCCTAGCACAAAACCCCAAACTGCTTTAAAATTTTGTTTAACTATTTTCAAATAGGAGTTCACTAATGGAAACCTCCTACGGATGTGGATCCAGCTGCTTACAAACCAGAGCTGCCATGGCACAGAGTTCTCTGGTGGCTACTGCTTGGCCAACACCAGGCATCATTCCTAAATCCCTGATGGAGATGGGTTGCTGTTTCCATCTCAGCTCCTGCAAGGAAGCACCTTGGGAAGAGGAATGCTGTGTAAGTCAGTGCACACCAGCCAAGGACCATAGGGTCCTAGCATAGCTTAGTTTGGAAGAGACCTTAGGGATCATCTACTTCAGCCTCCTTGCCATGGGCAAGGATGCCTCTTCACTAGACTTGGCTGCTCAAGGTCTCATCCTTGAATGTCCCCAGGGAGGAGGCATCCACAGCCTTCCTGGACAACCTATTCCAGAGTCTCACCACCCTCATACTGAAGAACTTCTTCCTAAGATCCAGCCTGAGCCTAATCTCTCTCAGCTTCAAACCATTCCCCCCTTGTCCTATCACTACANAGCAGAGCTGCTGCAGCCTTCTGAGTATCTTGGTGGCCTCCTCTGCACTGGCTCCAACAGTTCCATGTCCTTCCTGTGCTGGGGGTTCCAGAGCTGTACACAGTGAGTCATTGCAATGCTTCCTCTGTGCACCAGTTATTGAAAGGGCTGACCCCAAAATAAAATGATGCAAATCACATTGGTGCTCAAACTGGCTGCTGCCTGTGCTGGGAGAAACAGCAAGGCACAAATGTGGCACCACAACAGCCCAAAGGAAGCAAACCCAGGGCTAGCAGCTCAGAGAAAGGAGGAGGAGGGGGGAAACGACCAAGGGACTCAGCAGGAAACAAAAAGCAAAAGGCAAAACATGAGAAAATATGTGCTAAAACCTGAAGGAAAGCAGAGTGAAAGGAACAGGTGTGGGCAAGCAGATAAATGGTGAGGGTGAAGAAAAAAACAACCCAACACAAACCTATCAGTCATCATTCTTATTTTCAAAAATAAAAGAGTAGATGAGAAGGGAGGGGCAAGACCACCCTTTAGATAGGGCATTGGAAAAAGAAAGGTGAGAAGGAAGGTCAACATGAAAGATGGAAAAGGAAAGAGGGAAAAGGGATGGAAAAAAAGCAAGAGAAAAATTGTGCAGATCTCTCCCCATCCCTTCAGAGTTCCCTCTTGTGTTGTTCTTCCCTTGGAGAAAAGAAAAAGAATTAAAAAAAATAAAAGGGGGGACAAGGAAAGGGGGGACAAGGATTACAGTCTCACAGTAAAGAGATAAAAGGAGGAGGGTTAATTATCATCAGAGGATATATGTAAGAGTAGCTGAATTCAAGAGCATTGCAATGCAAAAGGAACACAGATTCAAGGAGGAAAAACTATCTGTCCAGCAGAATTCCTGGAATATTACTGCAAGCCCACAACTTTGTCCAAAAAAACAAAATCCAGTAAATAAAACTTCTGTCTGCAACTTTTCCCACCATTCCAGACCATTGGTATTTAATCTAAACAGCCTCCTGCTGAGTGCTGATCGCAGCCTGTAGCTCTGCCACAGAGTCTCATCATGGCCCAGTCTAAAAGAGAACTTTAATGAATGCTCTGCTAAAATTCACTCGAATTCCAGCTTGCTTAGAGTATGATCTCTGTTTCTGAACCTGAAAAGGCCCAACCCAACACTGGAACTCTGTGGGAATGATGGATATTCATGCTGGCTCTACAGCTTTCTGGCTGTTGGGAAGCCACTGCTGTTTGGGTCAGCAGTTGTGGCTGGACAGAGGATCTGATTCCAAATGCAGGGCAAGTCCACAGCCATGGGCAGGCTCCAGCACTGAGTGCCTCAATGGCAGGCCCACCAGCACTGCAGCTCAGCTGTGGGCTGAGAAGGACCAGAGTTGTATTTCTTTCAGCCTAGGTTCTTCTCACCTTACTCCAAATGTTGCTCTTGCATCTGGTTTGCTTCCACCCATCTGCACTCATTTACATGGTGTAGGCACCTCCCTGCCAGTTCTGTGCCCACCTTGAATCTCCCTGAGCCATCCCCATCACAGGAAATCCTCACTGAATGACAATGGATTTGCTGAATAGATTGGGCTCCAAACCTGAGAAAATCCAAACTGCACTGGGAACTGGAGCCTGAAAGCCTACAGGCATTGTTTCTGATTACACAGACATTTTTAAGCTCCCCAGGGACCCTGCTACCCCGCTAATGGTTTTTTTTAACCCTCGAGGACAAAAAGGGAGAGCAGATGAGAAGGCTTCACCCAGTCCTCACTTCAAGGCAAAGCACTTGGCTGCTGCAAGAGAGCTGGGACTGCAGTTGCTCCTTGGGGCAGATACCTCATCCAAAATAGCCCCTTCCCACCTGCCAGATCCAGTCAGCAACCTAGAGGAAGGCTTTTAAAGAGCCCAGTGAGCCTTGTCTCCTGCTTTACATCCAGTGACCCAACACTAACAGCACTCCCCGCTCCAACATTACCACCCTGACTGACAGGGTCAGTCCTTGCTGGATGTCACTGGATCAGCATCCCTCCGGGGTCCCTTCCTAAAGGGAGAATAAGCTCTCCCGGCTGACCTTCGGAGTTCACAAGTGGCTGCGGCAGAAGCCCTGTGCCATCCATCACCGCGGCAGGAGGGGACATTGCAGAGGGTCAGAATGGCACAGGACTGCCATGAACTTCCTGCACCCTGCCTCCCTGCATGCCGAGCCCTGCTGCTTCCAGGGATTCATTTATCAGCAGCAGGGAATAGAAGGTGAAGGCAATGAAGCCGCAGTGAGCGCAGCAGAGGTCAGGCCCAGGAGGGACTCGGAGCGCACACCCCCCATACACAAGAGACTCAGAGAGAGGGCAGGAGTGTTTTCTATTAGCTGCCTGCTATAAATATTACCTTTCAGGTCAAATATTTTGTTTTGAAAATAGCCAAATCCCAAGGACTGCTTCCACCCATCAATCTAAAAGGAGGGGAAAGAAATGTCAATGCTTTCTTCAGCCGAACACTAGCTCAAAACAAACAAGGTCACGACTGCTTTGTGGCTAACATCAGCCAGCCGCTTCTATCAGCTCCTCCTTTGTTCCTCACTAGGCCAAGAGAAAAGCCAGATTTGTGAGGCATGCTGGAGCAATTCCCAGGATGAGACCTGGAGAAGCAGTCCCTCAGGTGAGCTGTGACCTGAATCTGTCTGCACAGTAGCTCCAGAACTGACCAAAGCAATGTGCAACATGAATTTATCACACAGCTACAAAGGTATAACCTATATCACCCTTTGCACAAGAGTGCAAAGGTATTAACCCACATCACCAAAAGTAGAGGTTGGAGAGCAGATTAATTTGCCAGGAGATACAAATCTTCCTTGATTAATACAACTTACAGTCCCTGACAATTGATAATTGGGCTGTTGGGGCTTGGTTTGGGGTTGTGTTTTTAAAAATGGAAACAACACAGCTTCCTTTGCCATACCTGACATGCTGCTCCCCAGGGAATATCTGGGGAAAGCCAACTGCTTGGATGACAAGTGACACCTGAGGCCTGACAGGCAGCCCTGTGTTCCTTAGCACAGCCCTTGGCAGGGACAGGAGGACTTTGTGGGACACGAATCAAGAGACTGCCTTCAGAACTGCCTCGTTCTGGTGGCTGTAAGGGCTCACAGCCCCAGCTATGTGCCAGTCACTGGCATCACACCTGCTGTCCACCTGCCACTGTGGGAACCATGATGGGCACCTTTTCCACTGGGCTTCCCTCTCTGTCTGCTGTGCAAATGACAGGGCAGGAGACCTCTGTTACTTTGCTCCCAGCCAGGCAGAGATGGGAGTCTGGACCACCACAAGTGTTTTGAGTTTGCAGTTCTTTCTAATTTGTAGATTGTTATGGCTGAAAAGAGGGACACTGGCCTGCCTTATGCTGTCAGAGCAGGTATGCCAAAACCAGCTCCTTCGCAGTGACAAAACATCTGGGCAAAGAGGGACAGTGCAAGAGAAAGCATGAAAGAGTGACCATAGTACCACACAGGTCTTGCCCCAGGCACCAAAAAGGGGTAGGAGTAGCTGTGGAGCAAAAGGCAGTGCTAGTGGTGAGAAGAGGCATGCATGCAGCAGCAGAATGAGTTGCTGTGGGTACAGAAATTGCTCTGTGTGCTGGGAAGCACCAACTTGAGATATGCTATCTGGGCAGCAGCATTTGAGGTCCCTCTGCCCGCCCAGGCACCTGCAGTGAGTGAATGTCTGCACTGAGCAGCTGCTCTGCAATTGCTCATTGCTGTTAGTGCTGCTTTGTGTTAGTTTATGCACTGGGATGGGATCATCCAGGGCTCTTAGGTGATGGCTTGGGATGATGAGGAGCTGGCTGAGATTCAAGCCAGCCAAAACACAGATCAGCAGAGGGGTGCAGAAGGCAGGTGGGGGTGGAGACCACAGGAAGGGTAAGGCAGCATCAGCCCTTCCACGCCACACTACAACCTTTTATACACAAAGTTTGAAGCGCAGAGGTCTCCTTAGAGACAGAGCAGATACTCCACTAGAGCCACATCAAAGAGCCCTTTTTCTCTGTCTGTGCTTGGTAAAGAGCCTGCCACCTCTTCTTTCAGATGTGGATTTCTGGCTTTTACCATATTCTGGTCACCTCAAGAACAGGACACTGCCATGGCTTTGCTTGCTCAGATCCTTAAGGCTGCTCAGAAGCCAAAGTCAAATCCAACAGACAGCAGCCTTAAGTGTGGCTTTATGATCACTTACACATGAAGCTGAATTCAGTGCAGTGGTGTGGGGTTTTGAACTGTAAATGCTTTCAGTTTCCCCAAAATACATCTGCCTGTGCTGCCACAACAGCACTGTACATCTGCTCAAGATTATTGATAGGCAAGCAGCAGCATGATCTAAATGCTGATCTTCAGTTTGTCATCAGTTCACTGGGGAGGCAGACTTCTCTTCTTGCTGTTTTTATGCCCTTCTCTCCATCTTTTCCTGCTTTTGCTTGGTTATTGAAATTGTTGGCTTCATCTTTCTTAGTAGAGATAACTTCCACATTAAATACAGCCAGGCAGAAGGAGGACTGCCAGTCTGTGCAGCTCTGGAGTAATAATGCACACACATATCTCACAAGCTGCTAGGCCCCGAGTACTGCAGTTCAGCCCTCCAAATTCAGTGCTTCTGCTGCATGATTATTCAGCTTTCACAGGAAGGCAACTGCTTCTCAGACAAAATTCATGCCTAGGGATAATGCATATTTAAATATACAAAGCTATGCCCCAGTCCTCAGGACACATCTCGCTGTAAAGCAAACTCAGCACAAAACAATGTAAAAGGTATTACCTCCAGCACCATAAAATGTTGTTTTTTCTCTTTCCTATCATCATCAACAACATCTTTCTTAAATGGAAAGTGCTGAACAAGGTAGATATTCTGAGAGGAGTTTGCCCAAAACACCACAATATGTACATTTCCAAAGAGCTCAGTAAAGCTGCTTGTGGAAACCAAGACCTCTGCAATGTGCTGGTGTGTCAGAACTAGAAAGTGATGCAGCAGTTCAAATGAGTGACCTCAGTGAGATATTCTCAATTAAGAAGCACCTGGAAACTAAGCTAAAAGCCCAAGTAACTGAAGAAGTACCAAATGTTACTGTGAGAAGAAATAGACTTTTGCACATTGGATATGCAGTTAGTTATTCCTCTTCATTTACTACTAGCTGCAAGTGTACACTGAGTATCTGCTCTTGCCCAGCACTAACATCAAACTCACTTTTTCAGATCAGGAGACATTCTGCTGCCTTGCTTCCTTTTATCTTTGTGAAGCTTCTAGAAAGTTTGCTTTACCAACTTCAAGCCAAACTGATGCTCAGATCCAAGCCAGGGACATAGAAATGGGAGTGGATCCAAGACAGGGACATAGAAAAGGGAGTGGATCCAAGATAGGGACATAGAAAAGGCAGTGGATCCAAGACAGGGACATAGAAAAAGGAGTGGATCCAAGATAGGGACACAGAAAAGGGAGTGGAGAAGAGTAGAAGACTGTTTCAAAACCAGTTAAGAAGGCAGGAGGTTTTTATTTTCTCTGCACAGTGAAAAAGTTTGGGACAAATGAATTATCTATTTCCCCTTAATGTGTCTCATCAAGGATTCCCAGAGAAAGTGTGCCCATTTCAAAAAGTTCATGCTTTATTTTGAAAGGGATGGTTTGAGATGCTGCACTTTGAGAACCATTTAAAAAAAAAAAAAGAAAAAGCTTTAAGACGTTTCAACTGAAAACTCTCCAGCTCTGAACTAGAGCAACAAATTGAGTTCATAACCAACCAAGTTAATTGCTTTGCTTTCCAGAACAGCACATACTGGCAAACAAAGCCATTAGTCACAAAAAAACCCTCTTTTACCCAACTCTAGCTAAAAAGCACAGGACTGTTTCCCCAGACTTAAGGGATGAAAGAGCTGCAGTGAGTTGGTTCAGATCACAGGACGCTGCTGCAGTTGCCAAAGGCAAGCCAGTGCTCTGCAGAGCTCCAGCTACATTTTCCCTCAGCTGGCTTTGGAGATAGGATAGCCAAGAGATAAGAGGCTAGGAAATTCCCCCCGTCAAGAGGAGGAAGGTGGAGGGCGGAAGCATGTTGGGAATTTCCCCTGCAGAAGGTGAGTTTCCAGGGAGCTGCACTGGAGGAGAGTTTGCACAGGCAGAACACAGCATTTCCATGAGGGGCAGCCAGTAACATCGCTGCATCCAGCAGCCCTGCTCTGTGATGCTCTGCAGCCACCAGGCCTGTTATGAAGTTACCTACCTAATGTTCCTTCATGCTTCCCCATTTATCTTCCCCCAGCAGCCTGAACATAACTTCAAACTACCACCAGGTAAACTCACTGATCACAGCTGCTCCTGGCTCTCTGCCCAACACACATCCCTCCCAAAAGCAGTGTTTGAGCAGGAGTCTCCTCCAGGTTGAGAGCTGAGGACTATTAACACTCACCTCCTATTTCCCCTCCCTGTTTTATTTCATGAAAGTACTTTGCCACTACATTTAGTGAAGTATTTTTGGGAGAAGTTTCATCAGAAGAACATTCAAGGGTTTGAAGGTTTGTTTTCAGGCATTTCTCTTCCCCTGTTTTTTCTTTGGAAGAATCTAGAACAGCCAGCAGCTTGTTGCATCTTACAATGCCTACTCATTGTCTATTACACTCCCTTCTTTTACTTGCTAGTTACCACCAGTTAGCAGGAGCAGAGAGTGATTACTCAGACGAGTAACTCTCAGGAACGATATCCATGAGTCTTAGGGGCAACAAGTGTAAGATATTGATTCTCCTGCTTGGGAGAACCGAAGGTGGCTGTTCTTACACCTACCACAGCTCTTCATTTGCTGTAAGAGCAAAAACCCAAACGAACAACCCCAATCCACCAAAACAGGGACATATTTCAAAGCACTTTGTAAAGCCTCTGCATTTCATTCTTTGGAGGAAAGAAAAAAAAGGGAAATGGGTTGCCTTTTTCCAATTCCTCAACTTCATAACTGGCAATGAGTAATGCCAGGATGGTTATTTCCCTCCATCATTCACTGTGGTGAAGCTGACACAGTAATTCCTAGCATACACTTGAGAGGAAAGCCCCCACAAAGCGTTAACGTTCATTACACAGGGCTAGAAGGACTTGCAACTGCAGTTGAGGAGCTACCAAGTAAAGCACTGAACACTTCTTTTTACTCCTGCTTCAGCCAAGCACTGAGTAAAAACTTAGCTTCAAGAGCAGGAATGATCCCATCCGTTAAACCAATAACCTCTCATGCAAGTAAAGCTAAGGATGTCAGAGAAAGGGGTGCCAAGACTGAAGAGTGCCTGAGCTGAACACATCTCTCCTGCACCCCCAGCAGCATGGCACTGCCATAACCCCCTTGCCGTCCCCATTTGATACTCAGCCACAAACCCAGCTTCAAGAGCAGGAATGATCCCATCCGTTAAACCAATAACCTCTCATGCAAGTAAAGCTAAGGATGTCAGAGAAAGGGGTGCCAAGACTGAAGAGTGCCTGAGCTGAACACATCTCTCCTGCAGCAGCAGCAGCATGGCACTGCTATAACCTCCTTGCTGTCCCTGATTGACGCTCAGCCACAACCCCACCTGCACTTCTATGTTCAGTTATCAAACGATACAAGCATCTAAACTGCACATTTCCCGGTTTGAGGCCAGCCAGAATCACCAGAGCACAAACCCCCTGCTGCTGCTGCCGGGGCTGAGCAGTTCAGAGCTCACACATCAGCACTCCCTGGTGCAAAGCAAACTGAAGGCAAAACCCCAACTAAATAAGCTTTCAGGGATTTTGGGCGTATGAAATTGTTGCGAGGGGTACCAGAAGAAACGGTTGCGAGCCAGACTGTTGCGCTGACGGCTCCACTAATTACAGGCCAGGGCTGCTCCTGCTGTGCCGAAGAGGAGCAAGGCTCTTGTCCCGCAGACAGATTAGCCACTGGTGCCCATTAAGACCACCTGAGCGCAGGCAGAGCCGTGGAAGGAAACACAAGAAGGCGGCATGTGCATAACCAAACAGGCTACCTTGCTGAAAAGAAACCCCCTAAAGCCACATTCTGCTTCATTAGCACATGAAAATAAGGTAATTGAATACTTCATTCCCCCATCCAGAGCCAAGATCCATCACTCATGGAAATGGAGTTTTGATAAGGTGAGGTGTTTAAATGAGGCAGAAAGAGACTTTGAGTGTGCGGTGCTGTGTCGATCCGGGAGAAATCCCACTTATGTGCAAGTGAAAAAGGCAGAAAAGTCACTTTACCACTATGAATCACTGAGACACAACAAAGCACCTCCGAGGGCGAAACTTAAGCCCATTTAAACATTTTTCAGTGGACAGAAGGCATCGTGCTTGTTGCTCTCGTTAGTCTTGTATCAAAATCCACCTTTTTCTCTTGCCTTTTTCCCCCCGTTTCTTTTTTCCTTCTTCCTCTCCTTAAATCTCTCTTTCACCAGCTATTTCTCCTGCCTGTTAACACACATCAAGAGATGAGAGATCAAGAGTTTGTCAGGGCAAAGTATTTTCATCTGACTTTTGTTATTGTTAGGGGTTGTTTTGGGTTTGGTTTGTTTTTTTTTTTAAGTCATGCATGTTGCACACTCAGATTTGGGAGGGTGGAGCTATGATTTTTTTGGGGGGAACACTTCAGTTGACGACCAAATTAAGAAAAGAAATTTAATACATGATTTATGGTTCCCAATTCCAGACTGAGAGCTTTAGTTCTTTAGCAGCTTGGTTTAGGAAAACGAAAATCATTAAAAACAAACAAGCAAAACAAAACAGAGGGAGAGGGAGAGGGAGAGGGAGAGGGAGAGGATAATAGTAATAGGTAATAAAATTTTAATAAAATTTGAATAATTATAAAATTTGACTAAGAATTAAATTAATTATGATGATTGTAATGATTGTGTTAATAATAATGATGGTAATTATAATAGTGATGATGATAATAGTGGTTATGATAATAGTGATAATAATAATAATGATGGTGGTAAAAATAATAATAATAGTAGTAGTAGTAGTAATAGAAGACAACAGCAAACCACCCAAGGAACATAAAAAAATTTCTGACACCTAAAAGGCAAAAAACCCCACCCCAAAGTAGAAAATGTTTGCTCTTCTCTAGAAGCTAAACAGCAACAAACTAATTTTCTGCCACTGGCTGATCACCTTAAGGATGAAGTACAGTGAGTGGCATTTCCTCCAGAAAAAATTCCCCAAATTATTTACATAAATACTGCAAACAGAGTCCTTGCCTCAGCCAAAAATGCCTGCTGTGATTCTGCCAAGTCTTTTGCAGGAATTACAGAGGCAGGGAGCTGGACAGCCTTGCTCTTGAGAAGTGAAAGTGCTGTAGCTGCCTAGTTTGGAAATGGTTATGCTGATGTATTATCTCCAAACACACACAGCAAAATGACAGGCCAGAGCAGCTCTCAGTCATTGGCAACTACAGGGATTTTAACAACATATAGAACTTTTAAAACACTCCCCCCACACCTCCAGACTCTTTAGCTGGGATGTAGAAGATGTCCCCAGCTGTTGTCTTGCTCTCTCATGGACAGAGAGTTGCTGCAATAATGGAAAGGCTTTCACAGAGCCACAGAACAGTCTGGGTTGGAAGGGACCTCCAAAGGTCATCTAGTCCAACCCCCCCTGCAGCAAGCAGGGGCATGCTCCTCAGAAATATGAGCAATAAAAAGCAGTGCTGGGAAAGAGCTGCATTTTTACACAGCTCTGTGTTGGTGCTGTGGCCATGCTGCTGTTTGCCCTTGTCCAGACTGTCTGCTCCCAACCAGGCCTTTGCTGCTGTGCACACTCCTGTGAAAAGCCAGCTCAGGGAGATAAACCCTGCAGAAAGCCACTTGATCTTCTGTGGCTTACTCTACAAGTTGAGGGCTGTAAGGTGGCTCATACAGAGTCAGCTGTGAGCCAACTCCAAAGCAAGGGAGAGGGCAGGAATTAGAAGGAAAAAGAGAGCTCAGGCTGCTGTGGACCTGCACCTTTAGGAACAATGACACTTTGGCCAAAGGATCAAAGATGGACTGGAGGTAAACCTGAAGGGTTGGGGCAGGGTCCAGCAGGTAAACATTTCACCACCTCTGCTCATAGCCAGTGTAATGATGGGAAAAATTAAACAGGTTGGCATATGAAGGCAAACATCCTTCAGACCAAGGCTCCAAGAGTTAACCTTTAAGGTCCTACCACATAGCTTTGAAATACATACATGTGCTGGTTTGAGGCTAATTGGAATATTTTAATGAAAAGAATTAGATTATAGGCTGTGAAAAGCAAACAATGGTGATGACTACTTCACTCAGAGGCTTGCTGAGATGTATAAGAACAAGAACACAAACATAGATAACACATTCCAAACCATCACAATACAGCAGCACCACCTTAAAGTCAAGTCACTATTTCATAGCTTGCCAACCCATAAAAACAGAAGCCTGACACAGCAAGCAGTGTAGTGCCACTGCTGTTTGTTGAAGAAGCAGTGGGCAAGCAAAGCAAAGTAGTGGGCTGAAGGCTTTGCTGCCAGGGCATTACAAGAGCCCAGCCTTGTGATGCCAGCAGCTCATGCTGCTGCTGTTACACCACAGCTGCCATAGGCAGCAGCAAGGCTGGTAACCAATTTTTGTGCTGATGGCTGAACAGACCTCCTAAGCAAAATTAGCAGGCCACTAATTAACACTCCTTTTAGTGCTTGCCAACAGAAAGCAAAAATAAACCAAAATCAGGTGGCTGAGAGTTGTATCAAATGGTGTCAGAAGCCTCACTGCCTCTTTTCCCCCACGGTTTGAGTAGGAGAACACACTGTGGAAACTGTGCAAAGAAAGGAAAGGTTTGTGACTTACAGCCAGCTTGTGATTTTCTGTGGGATACATCTGGCTAAAGCAAACCCAAGACTTGCTCTATCTCAAGAGGAACATCTCCAACTGTCCAAACCACTGCCTTTATTGCCTAACAAACTGCTGACTTCCCAGGCCCAGAATACAGTTAGCAAACAATGTGCCCTAAGAATCCATCCAGAGCAAACTGGAGCTGCAGAGCCCACAGGGAAAGAGAAAAATGTGTGTTATCAACGTGCTAATCACTTTCCACAGCACCCTGAAAAAAGAAAGACTGCAAGAGGCCTTAAACACATTAAGCCCAGACAGAAAGCTAAGCCCTTGATGGCCACAGTTACCCAACAACTCTGGCTTGCTGCTGCTTACCTACCCTGCCCTGAAATCAGACACAGGAGTAGCTTCCCTTAGGGCCATGTCTACACTCAGATTGCCATATAAAATTCTCACAGTGCTGCTGCTGGCTTCGTTGACCCAATGGAAAATTCCTCCTGAAATTCCTTGCTGCTGACAAAACCTCAGCACTGAGGCAACAATGATAAATTAGATCATCAGGTGCCAAGGCCTCGATCGGGACCAAAGTGTTCATGCAACAGAAGCAGGAAAGGCTCTGGAGAGGAAAGTTCTCACTCCTGTAAAACACCTTTGTTGTACTGAAATCAAGGCAGGCATGCCATGGAAGCAAGCAAAAATCTGATGGCAACATAAAATTGAGAAAGCTTGAAGCAAATTCAAAGAGGTGAGAGTTACTACCAGGTGTAATGGCACACATGGCATTCTTATGGCACAAATATGTAGCAGGGCAAACCCCACATAACCTACATTAAAAATAAAAATAAAAACAAGAACAGTTCTATTTATGCTGCATATATAAAATTAAATCTAATTTTTTTCCTCTTCTTTTTCCTTTTTTTTTTTTTTTTTTTTGCCCCCTAACTGTGCTTAACAATAGAGGAAGATTTAACAGGTGTAATTGTTTCTCCTAGATGTAATTATTTCTCCCATGTGCAATTGTTCCTCCTAGGTGTAATTGTTTCTCCTAGGTGTAATCATCTTTTTCATTTGCCCAGGTGAGAAAAGAAAAGCCATTTAATGTGCAGGCTGAAAGTGATGATTAATTAAACAACTTCCAGGGCCCTGGGGGATCCTCTTCCTTTCGGGATACATTTCCTTTAGCTGTAAGCAAGCTGCAAGGCAAAAGAGAGGCTCCTCCTCAGCTTTTTGTTTCAGCTGCCATGTAGTTGTAAAAGGTTGAAGATGCTTAAGCTGGTATGTGTTTTTAAAGGCTTGAAGACATTTCTCAGCTTACTTGTCAGCCGTTCTGGCATCAGTCATCCAGGGGTACCACTCACTGCCTCACAACACAGTGGGGGCTTTAAGCACTGGGGACAATATCCCAGCACCATCCAATGCAAGATTTGGCAACACTTTTGGTATTTAAGTGGCAGAACTTGCTGGTAGACTTCCTTCTTTTAATCACTAAGGCTCGAATCTGCAGGGGTCTGTACTGAGTGAACCCCTGAAAGTAAATCACCTCATCAGGACCGATTTTCTAGTGAAACCTTGCAAACAGGGAGCAAGACTATAGGTCAGAGTTGGGAGGACATGTGGCCCCTTTCCCTTTTTTCTTACTACAACAACACGTATAGGACCTTTGATCTGACTGTCAGCGGTGCAAATACACAAACAGAATATTATATACCCACAGGTGTACATTCCTAAAACTGGGACATTCCATTACTTTCAGCTGTGCTGGAAAACAACCCCTTCGGAAGCTGACCCCTTCTCTCCTCTGCTCACACTGGCATCCAAGCACAAAGCACCACAGTGTGCTGGTTGGAGGCTAATTGGAATATTTTTTAATGAGAAAAATTAGATTATAGGCTGTGAAAAGCAAACAATGGTGATGGATAATTCACTCAGAGGTTTGCTGAGATGTATAAAAGCAAGGACACAGAGACAAGTCAGTCGGTGTCTCTCCATGGCTGCTGCTGCTGCATTAACTGCTTCTGCCTGACCCTGCACATCGCCCAACTAATTTTGCTTCTAATCCCCCTTGCAGATCCTTCCAGCCCACCTTGCACATAAGGCAGACTCTGGGATAAGGGAGGGGGGTGAAAAGAAGGTGGGAGGGTGGTCAGGAGCCCCTCCTGGGCACTGTGATTGTGCTTCTGTATTACTTTTAACTTGTCTGTTTCTGTGTGTAGCTGTAAATATTTGTAATCTATTGTAAATATCTGCTTGTACATTGTGCTAAGCGGTAAATAGAGCTTCAGTCCTTAACTTCCAGCTGGCTGAGTCTAGTTTGGGTGAATTTATTGCAGGGGGAGNCAAGGAGGGTTAGAAGCAGAGTGGTTAGTTAGGTTAGCAGAGAGGAGAAGACACAGCAGCTCCCAGAGAGACCAAGAGACTCTGTGTGTTATCTATGTTTGTGTCCTTGTTCTTAGACACCTCAGAAAGCCTATGAGTGAAGCAGACATCACCACTGTTTGCTTTTCACAGCCTATAATATAATTTTCTCCATTAAAATATTCCAATTAGCTTCAAACCAGCATAAAAAGAAGGCTCCAGCTTCGGCAGCCTAAGGTAGGAGGCAGTGCTCTTGCGTTAGAAGAAATCCAGCAGACTTGAGTCGAAAAGATGAGGGGTTTTCCCCCTGTTTCACTCCGTCCTGCACGGCGTTTCTCAGCCGGCTTGGTGCTGCATTTCCTTTTGTTAGAAAATTAAAAGTGGAACTGCAAGCATAAAAGCCACCCCGAACCATGCAATAACCTTCAGGCATTTTAAGAGCAGCAGAGGTTAGAAGGGCAGCTCCTGACTCTAAACAGCACCTATTGTCTCTCTCTCTTCTTGAATAACAAAAGCGGAGCTGAAAGCTATTTACCTGGTTTTACCTCCGTCGGATCTCATTTCCCCCCTTTATTTTCAGTAGGTGATCTTATCAAAGAGTGTCATTTCTAACAATTGCTTTGATCAGATTTTCATCTCATTTTATTAGTAACTTTCATAACGAGAGAACTCACGCCGCGAAGTCGCAGCAGAAGAGCCCTCAGAAGACTTTTGCCGAGGCAGTATGCGAATGAAGGGCGACTCTTTTTAAGCTTCTAGGTTCCTCTGCTTTCATTTTGAAATCACGACGGCAGCACAAAGCTTGCAAACACTCCCACGCCAACAACTTTCCGCCTGCACCATCCCGCGTATGCCCCTCCCGCTGCGATCGGATTCCCATAGCTGGACACTGAACTTGCACACGCAAGGGTAGGAAGACAAAACTCCTGACTTTTGGGTCCTCAATTTGTTTATAATGCAGAAGCAGGGGGGAGAAAAAAATCTTGATTTCAAGACAAAAACACCCCACCCTTACACGATGAGGCATCATGCAGAGTTTTTTTACAACTGGCCTAGGGTGATTTGCAGTTAATATATAAAATCCTCTCAGATCTAGCCTTAAAAAAAAAAAAAATGCCTGCTACAGACAAAACCAATCCACAAGACATAATTCCTTCCACTGTTTACAGTATATAGAAAACTTTAAAAGGAGGTGGAAAAAAGAAAAATACACACACACACACATATCTATCTATCTATTTATATATCTTATATATATATATATATATTTTTTAATATATATCTTTTGGGGGTTTTTTTCTCCTTAGGAACAAAGTTCACATTAAAGCAAGCATTTCTAGCTTCACTGATCTTCCCTTTAAACATGCTTTTATTTTTCTTTACTTTCTCTAAATCACATCCCAACATCCACCTCTTGCTTTCTGTACCTCTCTACAACTTTAAATTATTTAAAAAAAAAAAATAAAATAAAACCTGAAAATATTAACACGAAAAGAATGTTCCAATTCATAAGCTTCTGTTAGTCTTAAGAAACAGAACAGAGCAACTGTTTTGTTTTAGCTATAAATTAAACATCAGTGGAGCATTTGCAACCCTGAAAGCACAACTGGATATAGCAATCTACAAGGCAACTTTATGGTATTTGATTCTTCAGCACTAGCAGGAGTTTGGAAATACCACAGAGAAGGTTAAGGAAACCCTTAAAAACAGGGAATTAATGAGTTCCCTCTCCCATCAAGGCATTTTTAGGGAATTCTTGTATAAAAATCTGGGAGTTCAACATTCCTAACCATAAAATGCTACCTATGGAACCTGATTCACTGAATGCTACATTAGCAGGACCAGGCTCTCAAGTCAATTTTGCACCAGATCCTCAGCCTCTACAAGCTGTCAAAGCTCAACTGGAGCTGATGCCCCCCCCCAAGGACTAATTTAAGACCTGCAGAGTGTTTCTGACAATAAAATAGACACCAAAACCAACCAACCAAACAAACAAAACCCCAACAAACCCAAAAACTCAACACAACTTCTTGCACAAGCTAAAAGCATATTGAAGGGACACACGATTGAAAATGGCCTTGCAGTCAGGTTGAGAGTTTTGTTAATGTCTATCCAGTTTCTACAAGTCTCACATCACCAACAGAAAATGAAATCAAGACAGCCTCCGAAATGTGCTTTACTTTCCTTTTTTTTTCTTGGCATCAGCTCTTGTCCTTTTGCAGCCTTGTTTCCATCCAAAGTTTTCCCTAACTACAAACAAAAAGGAAATCGACATCTGAGTGCCTGTAAAGAACTGAAACTGTTGCATATATTATTGCTTCTCGACCTATCTTTATTGAGTCAACTTGAAAAGTTGTAATTACCTATATTTCCTGCTTTAATAAAATGGGGGTGAATGGTTTAGTTCCTACAGTACTTTATAGCTTGGGAAGAACTGGAAAGCAGGAAAGGAACTTTCCAGTCAGTTCAAAGGAAGTGGAGTGTGCTCATTTCCACTTGCAGAATCCTCTCTTTATCAGGCTCTACAGGCATTTCTGTGTGACTTTCTGCAGTGCAGCATCTGGGCACAATATTTTCAGTTTATTATAGGGAGCGGCGGGGGGGGGCGGGCCGGGAATGGGCATAGGGTGAGCTGTTGTTTGAGCAAAAATGTATTATTAGGAGCTCATCACATTCTCCTTACAGCTGCTGCATGTGTTAGGATTTATGATTTCTCTGTAGCTTCCAAATCTACTGACACACACAGAGTCACAAGTACCCCATCTTTCTTCAAAACCATCAGTCTTGGGTAATCATCTAACAAACCTGTTTGCTTTTCTGCATTCCTTAACCAAGCAAAGTTCAAAATACTTATGCTGAAATCCTGAAATTGCCAATATGCTTCAAGAGGAAAGAGGCAAGATGTAGCTTGAACTTTTTAAATCCAGCAGCTCTCAGACACAATTTTTTTCCCATGTCTAACAAAAGAGCTAGTTTACTAACACTGCCTTCAAAATGTTTATTAGAGGCTTGGAAGATACAGAACAATCATTTCTTTCCCCTCATCACTGCCTGAGTATAATTTGAGTCTTCCCACCACACAAGATGTACACACTCACAGCATTTCAATTACTTCATCTGGATGATGCAGTTCAGTAACCGAAGCATTAAGGGCGCTTGGCAGACACAACAAAATTAATTCTGGAAAATGGATGTGGAGGACAATGTTTCCCAACTTCTGCCCATGCTATGAATGGTCAATAAGAGAGTCACTACCAACAGTATTTAGAAAGCTTTAACCAGGAATACAACACAGTCAAGAAGCTATTTTCAATACATCTGCCCTTGGCAAGCTAGACCAGACTGAGGTGTTCCTGAATATAATCACATCCCTTTTCAGCTGTGATTTTGAAGAGGACATCTACCTCCACAGGCTTGAAGGAGTGACTAGAGCATATATGCCTAATAAAGCAGCCATCATCACACAGGTTAAAAAAAGCCACTAAAGGCTTAGAGGAGCAGGGAAGTAAGGAAACGTTATCCCATCTTCATCCCACGCTTCTGGAATGTGGGCAGATCATAGTAAAAGTTTAAGTGGCAAGAAGATTAAAGGAAAACTGTTAAAGCCAAAAAGGACACTCACATCATCTGCTGTAAGTCAGCCGTGTCCCTACAGACTTCAGTGGAGATCCACTGATTTACACCAGTTGATGTTTTGGGCCAATGGCTTCACAGAAGATACCATCGATTAAATCTCTGTTCTGTTTCGATTCAAAGCTTCTCTCGCCCTCAGCACATCTTGCCCCAGCTGGAAGCCACTCTGGTATTTTTGTTTTTGCTAGAAAGCACCCTACAGGCAAATTCCAAAATCATTTAAAAACATTTTTTTCTAAAAAAAAAAAAAAAAATTAAATTGTCAACTCCTGCTTGTTATTATTTATCTTTTTTTTTTTCTTTTTTTGGTAATTAACAGAAAATACTTCAAAGACAATTCTGTGCCCTGCAGGGCTTAAGAGACAAGGGCGAGTCCATTCTGCACGCACAGGGCACAGCTTTGCTGAAATTAATTCCAATTAGTAATAAGCACAGTGGCAAAATTATGTTTATTGTGCATGCTAACAACTTCAGCTCTTCAGTGATCAGCAAGGGAAGGTAGAAGAGACAGATATGTCAGAGAGAAATGGTTCAGATGCTCTGCATCTGGAAACCCTTCTAAACCTGAACACTTTTTCTCTGTATTTAACAGGACAAATTTTCACTCCCCCCCCCCCAAAAAAGCCAAACCCAACTCTTCAAGGCCTTATCTTTCAAACTGTCACTACGCAAGTATCCCATGCTTAGCCTGTGGCTTCCAGTGCGATCCACTGCTGATGAAGATCCTTAGCCTTGGTTTTAAAAAGAAAGGGGAATCAGGAACAGTGGCAACAGTTCTTGAAGAGTAATACCCTTATGGTTTCAAACACAACCACTCAGCCCTGCACAGAGCAGCACAACTGCAAACCCTGACAAGCTTTCCACCCAACCTTCAAAGCAAAAAGAAAAGTGGAACACGAGGCCAACTGTGAAACTGAAAGAGCGATGAGGTCTGAGGAGGGCTGCAGGGAAAAAAAAAAAACCAACCCAAAACCCAAAAACTCTCAGGCGTTAAGGCTAAATAACTTCTAACTTCACATCCTGAGCACCAGAAAGCCACGATCATAATATCAGAGCATCCAAAAAAGGAGTGACCTATTTACTGGCACAAAGTGTTTCTAGAAATACTGTGCTTTCACATCATCCAGTGTTACTTGGGAGCAGCAAGTATTTAGTTTTAATGAGTAGGGTAGATCCACACTGTCATAAGTGACATATATAATATATAGTGAATATACACATAAAGGCACAGTCCCTTCTTTGTGCAGCTCTCTGGGCCATGGGAGTTTCATGAGGAGATTTCAGTACTACCTTAGATTGGGTCTTTCACTTTTTACAAAAGCTAGCACTTAACTTTTGTGGTGCCTAGAATAGGACCAGCAACATATAAAGTAGAAAAAAAATAACATATATTAAAAATAAAATAAATTTTAAAAAACTGTCAAAGCTTTTAGGAAAGTCATTGACGAATTTTAGTAATTGTCTCTTGTTACTTTGAAGACATAGGTAGGATCTAATTATTTTTTTTACTACTCTCAAAGGGAATGAATTTTGCAAACAGCCACCAAAAAAAAAAAAAGAGAAAAAAAAAAAGAAAAAAAAAGAAAAATAACTCCCAAAATCAAACTTGTGCCATCAGACAATCTGCCTTCATCTATTAATTTCCAACACCCCCCCCAGTCTTGGCCATTAAGAAGAGGATTTCCAAATGCAGCAGTTTGAGCACGCAGTGTAGTATTTCAGCCACAGCCACAAGACATGGAACATATTATTATTATTATTAAGCACTTTAGCAAGCTCTTAACAGCTGTTGAGAACATGAGGGATTCTACAGCTTTTGGCAAGATTTAGCAGGTGTGGAAATCGGGAAGATAAGATCTAGCAAAAATGTTTTTTAGGATGGAATCTCTCAATAAAAAAATGATTTAAAAAAATCTAAGCCATCATAGATGTAAGTTGCAGTTAAGTTGTCAGTTGTACTACCCTGCCTCCTCTTCTGTAGTTTCAGATTATGTCATTATCTTTTCATTCTACAAGGGGAAAAGTCAGTATGGGAATGCTAGAGGTACTTAGAGTAAAAGCCCCACTGTGCAAGAGCTCACTGCTTGCCAGTGTGCATGCCTGGGAATTTAGAGCAGTTGCTCCAAGGTTACCTATTTCAAATTGAAATTGGCAGAACCCATCATTTTCACTTCCATCCAAAAGGGTTTACAGGAATTACTGAGTGTTTTAATTTCTTAGACATATTATATTGGCTTACCTACTTTGATGTACAATAATTTCCTCTTTCAAAATGTTTGAATAGGATTCCCACATAAATTCATTACAGAGGGAAAAAAAAAATGAACAAAGTGACACTGCTAGCAGTAGAAGCCAGGGCATGATTTTAAAGTTTGAAATTCTTTCAGATAAAACTAATTGGCTTTTATTTGCCTGAAAGCAACCACATATTTAGTGGGGAGAGGTATATTTTGCAAATTCTCCCACTTCATCTGGAACTAAGCATTTCACATTTAGTCGACCAGAGCAAAACAGAGCTCATGTGAACAGGAGAGCGAGGGCTCGAGTTAATTTGTCATCCACGATTATCACTTGGGAAGTTCACCCGGTTTATTAAAGACAACTACTGTGTGATAAGGACAGCAGAGACACTATTAACCGTGTCATTTAAATTGCCTGAGCTGGCATCCTGCCCGAGTCCTTCAGATCAGTGTGTCAACACACTTGTTGCTGGCAGGGACTCATTTAAAGGGGGGAAAAGAGGAGCTTGCACAGGACCGAGTGTGCTACACAGATTTGTGGAGCAGTAAGCAGTGTTACCCAGCCTTTGTGTTTTTGATTGCTAGGCAAGAGAATGACAAAATAATGATGACAATCAAGTGAAAGACCCTGTTCTTCCTAATAATAATGTAAATTAAAGATGAAAAAAAAACCAACAATTTTTCATTATAAATTACTTGAACTTGCATTTACTGGAGTTGGACACTTTGCTTATAATTGCAGCACTAACAAACTAACAAAGACACACACCCCACGCACCCCAAATCAACTGCTCTGCCAAAGTTTTTAATCCTGTATCTCTGCCACCTTTGCCTCCTCCCCAGGATCTCCTGCTTTCACTTCATTAAGCCTGTAGGAAGGGGGGGAAGGTCTGGTGGCTGGCTGGACACACTTTACTATCAGAAGTAATAAAAGTAATTTTCTTTCTCTCCCGACAAGAATCATGTCACAAAGTAACAGAACACATTTGGGAAAGCTGCAGTTAAGAAGGTACAAGGATTTTTAATTATTTTTCCCTTCCCTCCTCAATTCATACTGAAATTAATAAAAACATCTTTGTTGGAACATAGATGTTAAATAATACACATGCCAAACTTAACAGACAGGTTAAGTTAGGCATATTACTCCTGCATATAGAAAACAAAGTTTTACATTGTACTCTTCATCTCCTGTTTCCCTATGTCCTGATTAAGGAAAAAAGCAAACTGGTTTTGTTGTTTGTTTGTTTCATTCTTTTCTTTTTTTTTTTTTTTTTTGTTTTGTTTTGTTTAGGGTGTTTGGTTGGTTGGTTGGTTTGGTTTATTTGATTGATCTTTTGTTGTTGTTTGGGTTTGGTTTCTTTTGTTGTTTTGTTTTGGGTTTTGTTTTTTTTTTTTTGGAAGGCAGAATTTCATCAGCTTAAGGAGCATCTGAGTTCCTACAAGCAGCTTATTTGTTTGCTAAAAAACCCGGCTGTGCTTTCCATCAGTCATGCCGTGGCCAGCAACGGGCATTCTCCTGCTGACCAGTCCCCAGCAGCAGTGTGCCAGTCCTGCCGGCCTGGGCAGTGGGCGAATGCCCAGGTACACACAGCCCATGGCCTTGGAAGACAAAATTATTGGGAGAAAGGCTCTTACCTTCCACAGATCGTCCTCCGGCGTCTTCAAGTGAATGATCTGTAAATACAAAACCAAACCCCCCTAAAGTAACAGCGCAACCCGC
>WBNM01012702.1:42102-73408 GCA_013399055.1 Ramphastos sulfuratus | reverse complement strand
GCAGCAGTTTGGGAAGCATTTTCTGAGGTAAAAGAGACCGTAAGAGGAGTACTCACAATAGCAATGCAGCATTGTGAATAAAATGAAATACTCCCAGAGTCTCTGGGAAATGCCTGCCTTTTTTAGTGACCTGGGGCTTTGCAGCCTGGAGAAGAGAAGGCTTCCAGGAGACATTCGAGTAGCCTCCAGTATCTGAAGGGGCCTCCAGGAAGGCTGGGGAGGGACTATTGACAAGGTCTTGCAATGACAGGACAAGGGGCAATGGGTTTAAACTGGCAGAGGGGAGATTNCTGGCACAGGTTGCCCAGGGAGGTTTGTGGCTGCTCCCTCCCTGGAGGTGTTCAAGGCCAGGTTGGACGAGGCCTTGAGTGACCTGTACTAGTGGGAGGTGTCCCTGCCTATGGCAGGGTGTTGGAACTAGATGATCCTTGAGGTCCCTTCCAACCTTTACCATTCTATGATTCTCTTTACATTTTGGCTTTTTATCCCTCTCAGCAAACCAATGAATGATATAAACTTCATCCTTATTTTCTTTTTACAACCAGTGATCTAATTTCTCTCATTAAAATATTCCAATTAGCCTGAGACCAGCACACCAGTACTTTTTGTACTGTAATGTTTTATCGTTGTTGCTGGTCAGACCTGGATGTGTAAGTTATTCTTTCATCACGTCAAGGTGGAAGTGCTCAGAAGGCACAGTGCTGGCCTGGCAGAATATGTGCTGGGTCTCTGCCTTTCCTTCCAGCTAAAGCTGTACTGCTGTCGATATGCTAATTCAAGGCAGCAGAGAGCAGAAGTCCCTACATGCAGTTTTTTAAAGTCAAACATTTTAAAATCAGCTTCATAATTGGGACCGAGGGGACCCTATTGTGTTTTAATAATATTTTGGACAAAATCTGTCTCTTTTTCATTTAAAACCCATAATTATAGGATGCATTATAATGTNATTCTATGATTCTATGAATATGGCCAGTGTATTTTCAGGTAAGGTAATTCTAAACCAAGGCTACATGAGTCAACCTAAACTACTTGCCTTGGTGCCAGAAAGGATTCCTTGGCCTTTTAAATTAAGACATGCACTAGAAAGAAGATGTGCTGCTGATAGCCAAATGCACTGAAGTTATAGAATCATAGAATGGTTTAAGTTGGAAGGGACCTCAAAGATCATCTAATTCCAACCCTCCGCCATAGGCAGGGACACCTCCCACTAGTACAGGTTACTCAAGGCCTCCTCCAACCTGGCCTTGAACCCCTCCAGGGAGGGAGCAGCCACAACCTCCCGGGGCAACCTGTGCCAGTGTCTCACCACCCTAAGAACTTCCTAACATCCAGTTTAAATCTGTCCTCTGCCAGTTTAAACCCATTGCCCATTGTCTTGTCATTACAATACCTTGTCAACAGTCCCTCCCCAGCCTTCCTGTAGGCACCCTTCAGATACAGGTCGCTCAAGACTTCATCCAAGCTAGCCTTGAAGAAATATCACCAAAGGAAGAAAAAGGAAGGGATGAGATCTAAAAAGAGCTGGAAACAAGTGCAGCATAGTTGTACACAATTCATCTCAGTCTTTCGTCACGCAGGCAGGAGGAATCTCATCTTCTCCATTGTTCTAGGCTGTGCAACATATCTTGATGTGGCTGACTTGCAAACTTTATTCTCCTACGGCAAACAAAAGCATATTTAATAATGTATGTCACTGACACTGCTTATTTTGCCATCACTTGAGCTGCAAAAGAAGCAGTGGATGTCAGACTGCATGACACATTGTCTTAAAAGAGAAAGCAAGTCCCTTTGTGTGAATAATTGCATAATAAATAAAAGCTCTTCTTTCTCACAGCTGTTGCCATTCTGGCTCAAAGCTCTCTCCAGCATAATTCTCCCATCTTCAGTGACTTTACCTGGGCAGAAAGATGCTCCTTGGTTTAGAGGCTGTTCTGCCCATGCATTTGTGTCATGACTTTAGAAAATTAGTTGCAATCTTGTGTCTCTGTGTATGTCTGTGTAATAGAAACAGCACTGTGTGTGCACATGCACATGTATATGCATTTAGAAACCAAACTTTAGCAACATTACAGATTGTAATGCTCTAATTTATCAATTTAAATGCATTCTTCTGATCATCTGCCAGGCCCATTTTACCTGCTGCAATTTGCCCTATTTGCTTTTGATGTAAACGTTACTGCCTTACTGTCTCTTAACTTGCAGTGAAACAGGATTCTTATGGTAATTTTTTAGCATTACAGTATGAAGCACTATAGATGGAGTTTAAGTATTGTAATAATCCTGGAAGTTACTATAAAGCAGCAACCTCCTCTATGACTTGTCTACTTTTTTAGTTTCTCCATGCCATAGATGCTAATTGAAGTTTTTTACTCTTCTTTTCCTTGTAGCCTAAACACAGCTACAGCAGAGAGAGCTGAATCCTTGGTGCTTCACAGAGATCAGTTTGAAGATCAAGCTCCATTGCAGAGTGCTTATTGTGGTGATGAGGTGAGAAAAAGCAAATACCAACTGGATTGCCAAATGCTGCTATGAACCATGAGTGTGAAATGAGAGATGAGCAGAAGTGCTGGTGTAGGAGTCTGGCTATCTGTTGGGTAGAATGCAAGCTGTTGAGAAATCTCTTTGGGGAAAGCATCTATCTAGCAAAAACATTCTTCTTTAGCACATTAATGCACATTTTCCTTCTTGTCCAAGGTGATAATTTTATGAATATTAGTATATTTCTATAGAAGGTGGATTTGAAACTTTTTAGGGAAATATAGTGAGAAATTCAAAGGAGAGATAACTGTTTCTCACAAATGAGATTGCACTCTGAAAATGACTGTGGAAGGTCATCATTGAAGGCAATAGCTTTTCAATTTCTGAGAAAAGAATATTAATCTAAGGAGCAAAGTGAGCAGAAGGTTTCTTTAGTACCACCAATCTCACTGGGTTTTTTGGGGAGGGATCTTGAAACATTTTCCTCAGGGCCTAAACCCAACAACCAAAGTATGAAATGGAGGCTGAGTTGAAGGGAGGTGAGTAAAGCAGCACACTGATGCATATTCTGTTACTGCCCTGCTGTGACTTGCTCTGCAAGCCTTCTCAGAGCCTGAGATCATTTTAGATTTTAGCATTTCAACAGGACCTTTAAGCTTTAGCCAGAAGTCTCGTGTGTGCAACCCTCTGTCAGAGCATCTGGTGCCAGTCAGTGGTAGAAACAGGAATCTCAAGTAGCTGGATAAAGTTTGGACAATTTTTCTGTTTCTCTGCCAGGCAACTTTAAAATCCATCATATCTGCATTCCATAGAGAAGGTATTTATTTGAGTTTTCTGTTCTGTACCTCTCTGATAACATTGTGTGCCCTGTAAGGAAGATCTTGCTGTAAAACCATGTAGTTCACTGTACATTTTTGTAATGTGTAGTCTGCTTTTCACACCAACATATAATTGCAGCTGCCCAGTTAGAAGCTGTATAATGAAGGAGCGAAAGTGGCAAAAGGATCAGCCCCGTTTTAAGTACTGTAAGCTGGAAAGGGAAGTGCTGGATTTTAAATGAAGTAAAAAGGTTTAATTAGCACTGCATGGTACCACTCTAAAAGAATAGGTGTTAGATATACTGCAGAAAGGTGTCTGTCTTGCACGTTCTTCAGAATGTCAGGTTCATCCTCACCCCTCAATGAGTGCTGAAGACAACAAGGGTCAATTGCTCTTTGCCACTCAGACCACTTTACACTTAAGAAAAAGATTAGAGATTTGGTGCTACCAGACCATCTTCCTTTTCTCTCCCTTCCCATTTTATAATACATAGTCTCAGCATGTGATTAATCATAGAATCATAGAATGGTAAGGTTGGAAGGGACCTAGAGGATCATCTAATTCCCACCCCCTGCCATAGGCAGGGACACCTCCCACTGCTACAGGTCACTCAAGGATTGTAAAGAGTGCATTCAACAGTCATTTCCTATGCTAGATGCTGTCAAGCTACAAACTAACTTAAAGCACTTCCGGTGCAATTTGGCTTCTTTTCCCATTGCCATCAGAAAGGTCTGAGGTAGAGCATTGACATGCTCCAGAGAATGGGTAAACCTTTTGAAAAAGTTTGTGGTAAAACTAGTTTTAAGGTTTTTCAGCCACTCTCCTTCATGACTATCACATCCAACTCCATAGACTGTAACACAATATTTAAATGGAAATGAGAGTTCCACCACCCCATCAATATAGTGTATATAGTGTATAGTATAGTATAGTATAGTATATAGTATATACATACTATATATATACTATAGTATATAGCCATTTAAACACTTCATTTAAAGAATGAACTAAATCATAAGGCTTCTGGTCTACTTTTTGAGAATTTTCAAAGCAGTGGCTGCACAAAGAGAGAAGAANGAAAAAAAAATAGATTTTTCTTTTCTGTGCAATGGTGAGTACTAAATGAGTACTAATTTCATTACTCACATGCAAGCAAACATAAAACCTCAAACTGTGCAAAAAATGAAATCTGTCTAGATACTTCCATAATGTTAGAGAACACTTACTGAAATATCCAAGAGACTGTCTGTGACACACATTGTACTGATATACACAGTAAATACTGTTTGGAATAATTTACAGTAGCTGCCTGATTCTGATGGCAGTTTTATTTGGGTAGATGCTCATTATTATTTACTGGCTAAATGCCACATAAAACTTTTGTACATTATTAAGCATCTGTATTAGTCCTGTGGGATTGCAATATCTGTAGTTTCTGTCATACAGAAAGGCAGAGGACCAAGCTGTTTCCCTATCTTACCTGTTAATGGAGCTATTAATGCTGTGCCCACTTTAACACTTTAAATTGCACAAGTTTTGGGGCACAGTCTCTCTTATACTGAATGTGTCTTGCCTTCTACAAGAAAGCATTAGCTCTTGCATACCAGGCTGCATGGTTCCAGGCTGAGAAACAAATTGCCAGAGGGGTGCAGTGTCAGACACCCCCCTCCCCCCCCACCCCCATTCCCCTTCTGTGGGCTTTGTGACAGGAAAACATCTGTAGAACATTGAATTAGAAACTCTTCTCTTTTGAGTAATGCTTTATTCCAGGCAAAGGCCAAAACTCATCATTGTTGGACAGAATAAAACATTGCTCTCCTTGCTTATGTGAGCTGTTGGAAAACAAAGTTTTCACAGACAGCTCCACGAACACTGTAAAACACTGTGATCAAAAGAGATGTAATGACCTATAGTCTTCCAGAAGCTTTAGATGGAGTAGGCTGTCTTCCAGCCTACTGTGAAGTGAGGGAGAAGCACAGTGAATCAGAAAACTAATGAGAAGCAAAGCCTGAGTGAGAGACAAAGACTGGACAAAATATAAAAGAAAGAATGCTGTCAGAAAAGTACTGGGGGCCACAAATTGCCAGTCAAATTAATTGCTGTGGTTCCAACGTCCTTTGGCAGTGTCTCAAGGGAGGCCAGCTACTCAGATCAGCTTCCATATCAAGACTAAAATACTCAGAGAACTAATTTAGAAGGAGAACCTGTAAGGAAAATGCCACCACAAATCCCAGGGCTTTCCAGTGTGCTGTTTTTTTCCCCCTTCTTTGTCTTCTTCCTTGCCCATCATGTTTCTATAAAACTTTAGTTATATTTTCGTTACAGAATTTGATCTGTGAGGAATTTGGCTGTTGAAATACAGAGCAAGGCAGGTCTATAAAAGCTTTTTGCTCAAGCACATCTTAGTACCCTAGCTCCTGGAGAAGATGAGGGAAGAAAGAGTGACATCCTGGGAATACCTCAATGCTGTGTCACTGTGGACAGCTTTTTGGCTTCGATCACACTTCTAGTGCACAGCATCAGCGTCATAACTTACTTTTCAGTGCTTATTTATATTGCAGGTTTTTGTGTAGAATAAAGATGATGACATGCTTAGATATGACATTCTCATAGAGCCACAGCACCAGACATGCATGTTAATCATGCAGGCTGGATGGCATTCTAATCCATATAGAAAGTGTTTGCATGGTGTAGCGTAGCTAGCAAAGATAAATGGTAAGAAACAAAACCCCGACTTTATCACTGTGCGTGGTGAGGAACAAAATCCTGACTTTATCACTGTGCTTAGCCAAATCAACTTCAAATTATTCATCTGTCCTTTGCAGGTCGTGTAATAAAGTCAAATTAATGACTACTAAACTCAGCTGACTTAGACACAGAGAATCTAGCAGTAGTTGCACAGAGAAGGGGAAAGGCTAATTTATTTTGCTTCTAAGCCCTCTGCAACCATTGTATAGATTGTTATTGCTAATGAAGACTGCTAGATAAATTTAACAGGGTAGAAATATGAACTGAGATCAGGAAGGCCTGGGTTTGATCTTTGCTGCCACCTGCAATGGAGTGGTATGAAATTCAGAGGTTATGAAATCCATCATGTCTCTTGCTGGGCTGTAAAAGACACAACATAGTTCCAGTGCTGATATTTTCCCCCCATTTTTCCATAGTGTGTTTTTCATGTGCATTGTAAAGGTATGTTTTCCTTTCAGATTTCATTAAGAAATCCCTGCAGTAATTGAAAGCTCATCTGTGAGTCTGTGTTGATGGGAAATTAAAGCTGGGGTGAGGTCTAGGATTTCCATTCCCAGCATTTGATGCCCTCTGCCCCAGAAGAGGTATAACACAGGTGACTGCATTAGGAAACAAGCTTGGCCCTAGGCTTTTACCCCCTTCCTTAGCTTTTCTTCTGGGCAGGTTATTTCATCATCTAATGGAGACTGAACAAAGGCTGTCAGCCACATCCCTTCACCTAATAACATTAATAACGTCTAATAACACCTTGGGAACAGGTTTAGGTCATTACATGACAAAAGAGTGGATCCAGATGGAGCATTCCCTTCCCCTCAGAAAGAAAAAGCATTTCCAGTTGAGCCTCGCTCCTCAGACTGGGGACACTTTTTGCATCGAATTGACAAAGCTGTGCTTGTGTTTTTAATCTCGGGTGCAGTTTTTTCTCCCATCTTTCTCTCTCATTGGAGACTGTTTTACCTTTATTGTACAAAAACGTCTCACGTCCTGGCACCCTCTCAGACCCCCAGTCGCGTTGGCAGGATCCAGGAGGGATGCTCAGGTTCTGGCGGTGCAGATGGCAGTAGATGGCAGCAGCAGTCCACGGCGGGAGCTGTGAGTGACAAAAGAAGCGATAGGAACCAGAGGCTGGCATTTCTCTTTTACCTTGGCACATCTCCGGTTCTAAATTTCCCCCAATTCACCTACATGTTTTATAGCAATTATCCAGAAGAGTTTCTCATTTTATTTGCTGTTCCACTTCCACACATGGGCGATTGATAGAAGCCTTGGTCACAGACCCTGTAAAACACAAGCAAGAGGAGAACTGGGCAGACAGCAGATTTCTCTGCAAAATATAGCACTCAGATTTCTTATTATTGATTTTCCTAACACTTCACTCCCCTCACACATACTTACAAACCAAGGTGTTTCCAATTGACTTACTTGGTTCCTTGTGCCCCTGAAGCCACTGTTCTGTATTAGAGGAGAGAAACCTGAAGAGACTGCTCTTTTCCTTTCTGAAACCTCTGTTTTTAATCACTGTATCTCAGCTCCATGGCTTATAATGCAGAGAAGAGGACTTTTCTTTATTTATACCATGAAGTAGGATCCCACAGGACAAATAGATGGCATTCTTGTAGTCTTACAAGCTAACATAAGGTCTTGAAATAGGATCAGTTTGCTGTCTCAAGTGACCGCAGTGGCAAGAGAGTCAGCCACTGAACCCACAAAATGGCTAATATCCTCCAGGACTAGATTAAGGTACTGCTTCAGGGTCCAGGCCTGTTTGATGCCCCATGCATATGTGATGGTTTGTGAGTTCCCCATCCCCCCACACTTTGTAAAATCACCCAGACTTCTTCCTAACATCCAGCCTAAACCTTCCCTGGCACAGCAGGACAAGGGCCTCCGTGCCAGGACCTCCCCTGACGCAGAGGACTGTGCCCTCTTGTTCTGTTACCGGTCGCCCCCACCTGACTACAGCCTCCTTTCAGGAGGTTTCAGAACCATACTTCTTGTCAGATTTGCCTATCTCTTCTGTGTACAGCACCATTATGTTTAGTAATGGAAATGTTCCCTCTCATAGGATTAGTAAACTGTCTCAGATATGGAATTTCTCTTATGTAACATAGGTACAGTGATAGGTACAGTGATACAGTCCGAACACAAGAGACACTTAATGTGATGGTTTGGGAGTTCCCTGCCCTCCCACTCTTTGTAAAATCCCCCAGACTAGACTCAGCCAGCTGGAAGTTAAGGACTGAAGCTCTATTTACAGCTTAGCACAATGTACAAGCAGAGATATGCACAATAGACAGGAATAGTTACAGACATATACAAGTTAAAGGTAATACAGAAACACAATCCCCCTCCCAGAAATCAGAGTCCCCAGGAGGGGCTCCCAACCACCCTTCCACCTTCTTTCCACCCCTCTGCCCTTACCCCAGGGTTTGCCTTACATGCAAGGTGAGTTTGGAGGATGGGCCAGGGAGGTTAGAAGCAGAGTGATTAGTTAGGTTACTCGACAGAGAGGAGAAGACAAAAAGCTAGAGAGACCGAGACTCTCCGAGTGTGTCTTAGCTATGTTTGTGTTCCTGTTCTTATACATCTCAGCAAGCCTATGAGCGAAGTAGACATCACCAGTGCTTGCTTTTCACAGCCTATAGACTAATTTTTTTCATTAAATTATTCCAATTAGCCTCAAACCAGCACAGCATACCCCACTGGTCTGGAGCTCAGAGCAGCAATGCTGATTTCTTCCCACCCTTCTGTCCCTTAAAGCACCTGTTTCCTCAAAACAACCTGCAAATGAAAAGCTTCACAAGTCAGGCCCATGCAACAGCTAAATGCAGAAGTTCAGATGTTAGCTGGGAACAGAAGTCTGGAAAGTACCAGTATTTTCCAAACAGAAGAGAAATTGTTTAACAAACAACAAAGTAACTGCAAGGTCCTTTGCAGTCGTTGAACTGCCAGTGCTGCCGCACTTCAGGGAGGCAGAGTTACCCTGCTTTGTAAAGCTAATTCTTTTGCCGTGAGCACCCACGCTCCACCTAGCTTACAAAGACAAATTCTTGAAACAAAGTAGCTTGTGGTCTCTAGGGAGTGACTCCTGAATTAGTTGCCTCATATAATCATAGACCTTTGTAGCTCATTTTGCAATCAAAAATGACCTCTGCCTGACAAAATACTTTTGCAGGATGTGATCCAGCCTTTTTTTTTTTTTTCTTGAGGTTCCATAAATAAAAAGAGAGCTGCAAAAATTACTGATGCTCTCATTAAGCTTTGGAAATGTGTGTTGCAGAAGCAGTGAGAGTGAAAACAGCACTGATATGCAAAATGGAGTCTGTGAGTTTTTAAGGATACAGAAAGGGTGTTCAGTAGTTCAAAGAGAAATCATAAATTGCATAAATGGAGTTTCTATTGTAGTCATAAAATTCTGTGTGTTGATGTAACTTCATTCCCTGTGGCTCTATGTGCTGTATCACTGCCCCTCAAGTGCTTTATCCTTCCCTTGCTTTAACTAGTTCACCACAGGCTGCATTAAACCTAGCAAAGACAGCAGAGGCAGACACAAACACCACTAGAAGAGCCATTCAGATGGATTTTGAGTGCTAATGACATGTGTTACTGTAACTGGTTTGTTCCTTCCCCTTCCATTTGATCAGAGAGAACACTTTTTTGGCACTGAAGGATAATTCTGTGCCACTCTTGGGAAGCATATTTGAATGCTGAATTGTGATACAGAGGAGAAAAGTGTGAGCTATGTATTTTTTGGCCAATTTGGTGACTTGCATTTTATGTAAAATCAGCAGTCTTTCCAAGAATTGCTTTGTAAAGTTAGTGGTAGTAAAAAAATGTTAGGTGAAAACAGGAATTGATGTTATGAGTTGTTGCTTGACTTACATAGTAAAGCAAAGCTAGAGCAAGGCCCATACTTTTACACTATTTGCATGAAATATAGTTGAAATAAGTATAATCTAAAATGGCATCAATTCTCTGGTGAGATTTCTGCCATCCTGGATTTTGGAAGTCTGACATCATCTGTTACTTCCAGAAAGCAGAAGTATCCTTTCAGTTTGATTTGACTAAGATTCAGAATTGAGGAGATTAGTGTCCATGCTCTGAATTTTTGGCTTTGGGATTATTGTGAAATACTGGAGTCCTGTGTGCAGTTCTGGAGCCCCCAGCACAGGAAGGACATGGAAGTGTTGGTGTGGGTCCAGAGGAGGCCACCAAGATGCTCAGAGGGCTGCTGCAGCTCTGCTGTGAGGACAGGCTGAGAGAGTTGGGGCTCTGCAGCCTGGAGAAGAGAAGGCTTCCAGGAGACCTTAGAGTAGCCTTCCAGTATGTGAAGGGGGCCTACAGGAAGGCTGGGGAGGGACTATTGACAAGGTCTTGCAATGCCAGGACAAGGGGCAATGGGTTTGAACTGTCAGAGGGGAGATTGAAACTGGATGTTAGGAGGAAGTTGTTTGCAGTGAGGGTGGTGAGACACTGGCACAGGTTGCCCAGGGAGGTTGGGGAGCACAGAACCACCCAACGTGATCTTTGATCTTTGATCACATTGGGTGCTTCTGTGCTCCACAACCTCCCTGGAGGTGTTGAAAGCCAGGGTGGATGAGGCCTTGAGGGACCTGTACTAGGGGGAGGTGCCCTTGCCTATAGCACGAGGTTGGAACTAGATGATTTTTGAAGTCCCTTCCAACCTTACCATTCTGTGATTCTTTCTCTTGCCTTGGAAAGAAACAGATACCTGTTGCATAGATGATGATAGAAATGAGAAGACTCCCTCTGGATTGTGTTTGATGGTTCCAAAAGTTGGCAGAAACCTGAAGTGGTTCAGTTTCTGTACATTAATAGTGGTTTTATACTTAGTAGAAATTATAGTGGCAGCTGTTACCACTAAGTAACTTGTCATTCACAAGCTTACAGTGATGAACGAAGGCACATAGCCTGGTGTAAGTTTCTAGCACTGTTCACAGCAACTCAGCAGTCAGAGATATGTATCTGTAGTCTACTGCCAAATGGTAAAGCATACAAGTTGCAGTTAAAAGTTTCCAGATTATTAGAAACAACTTTGAAGGGGATTTGAAAGTAATATTAAAAATTAAAAGGAATCTAAAGTGTTCCTTAAGGCAGAGTAACCAGCAAATCCTACTGCATTACCCTAAGAACAGTGGATGGACTTCCATCATAATTAGCCACACATCTTCATTATCTGGACTATCTTTTACAAGATGAAAATGCCTATTAATAACTACTTTGAAGAAGAAGCTTGTGAGAAGTTAAAGTAATATCTGTGAAGGTTGTACTGACCAGCCTGAGTGTAAAGGATGGAATTAGCCCTCTAGCAGTGGGTATTCCCATCCTAAGACATTACTGCATGTAATTCATCCACAAAATTCTTCATTTACATAATTAAAAAGATGGCAGTCCCTAATACTGTTTTATCTTGCTGCTTAGCAATTTAAGGGATAGGAAAAGTTAAGAAATATTTTAAAAGACACTAAAAGCCTGCAACTTTCTTCAGAGAGTGTGGGATTGGTGTATAGATGTATAATGTGAACTTCACTGGATTGCTGTGTCCTAAGAGGAACCTTTAGAAATTGATAAACACCAGTATAAAAGAGAGCAACATCAGGATAGCTGAATCTGGGGATGTGATGGTATAAAAGAGAGCAACATCAGGATAGCTGAATCTGGGGATGTGATGGTATAACAGAGAGCAACATCAGGATAGCTGAATCTGGGGATGTGGGGGAAGATAGGCAGTCTGCTTAACTGACAAGAATTGAATCAAGGCAATCTTTGAGATCTGCACAGGAAAGGCTGAGCTACCTTAATTGCATAAATAGAAGAAACAAGGTAACTCTTTACACGAAGTAGGCATCTCTGTGGGTGGCTGGAGAATCTGCCTTTTAGTCCAAGCAATAGTGGTTCTCATTTGCAGGCATGCAACTATAGAAAATAGGAAAGGCATACAAAAGGAAAACAGGACTCAGACATGGCCACCAGCACAGCTGTTCTGTGGTGTGTTTTTAAGATGCCTTTTGGATATTCTTTGCCAAGGAACAAAGAACAGATTAGGATGAGAAGAAATTAGGATAATATTGTTAAGGGTGCACTGAAAATGTGTTCAGGCAAACAATTGAAATACTTGCAAATAAGAAGTGAAAAAAGTGTCAGTCAGCCATACAGGCTGTTAAGTTTTGAAGAAGTTAATCTGAGTTAGATCTCACACAGGGCAGCAGTGGATTCTTAAAATAGAGAAGCTGAGAAGACAATACTTGAATCATTCTTCAGTGAGAATGAGATTGAGATAGTAATTTAGATACACTTCAAAACAAACAGAATTCTTTGCTACAGTTTTTTGATAGTAGTAGTGATAGCAATTTTGATTCTGAGTGTACAGCTGAAGGATAGTGAGGTTGAAGAGATGAAAGTTGAAAAGATTATGGTAAGTTAAAAGCAGAACTCAAAAGCGTAAGTTGCTTTAGCTAGAAGATTGTGGCACTATGTGCTGAAGACTTGTAGCCTGTGTTTCAAGTCAAATAGCAGAAAAGATAAAAAATAATAAAACAGAAAAAAATTACATATGAGCAATAGGATATTAATACAAAGAACAATTAAATATTTGTAGAGAAATGGGAAATGAGTGAAATATCTCACCTTGTTCTAAGATAGAATTTTGGTTTTTTTTTAAACAGTGTTTGAGGTTTTGCTTTTTTTAAATTTATTTTTTGGGGGGATGATGGCAACTGAAGAAGAACCAACATGTTGGGTGTAGATAATTAGCAGATTTTCTCAAAGACTGGTCTCGTAGCTAATCGTGTTTGATATCTAATTAATAGCTATGACAAGAATGTAAGAGTTTGCTGATGAAACAACATCTGTAGGAATATATTAGAGTAACCCTTTTAACTGGGTTATCCTTAAGATGAGTACACGAGTACACACCAAGAAGAAACATATTTAAGTTAACTCATGATCAAATGTCAGTGTCAGCTAAATTAGCAGTGATATTTTCCAGTATCTTTTCAATAGAAGGCAATTATTAGAGCCATTACAAAAGCTGCTGGGTAGAATTTTTACATGGATGCCTGTATAAAATTCTGACTGCTTCCTCACACTCAGACAGCTGAGAAGTCTGTTACAGCTGAGCCAAACAAAATGAAAAATAGGATGAGTAACACTGATGCTAAGCAGCAGATGCTGAAGGAGCCTTTTGAGTTGTTGCGGGAGGAATTCAGAGGTGGGGGCTGCTGGGCTGCTTGGAGAAAAGTCCTTCAGAATACCTGTTCATCTGTAGTCAAGGCATTTAAAAGCAGTATCAATTCTCTCTACCTCAAGCTAGAAAGCAGTCACAAATAGCATAACTAGAGAAAATGCTGTGTCATGGACACTTTATTGAATAGTGGCATCTTCCAGCCTCCAACATGTTTTACAGAAACAACTAGTTCAAGAGACTGACATGCTGATACCACTGACCTCAATCTCCTCAGAGTGGCTGGTTGTGAATCATACTTGCTTAATGGCAGAAACATGAGAGCAGGTCAGGAAGCACTCCAAGCAGCTATGCCACTGTTTGGTGATCTGCACTAAGATCTGCTAGATAATAAAAAAACCCACAAACAAACAACTGGGTTTTAATTCTTTTCAAGATCTGTTCTATCAAGAATCAAAGGACTGGAATTCAGAGGGAGCATGCTGGTTTCTCTGGTCTTCCCTGTGAAGAACTCAAGGTGTTTTAACTGAGGCCATTATTTGAATCTGATACTTCAGAAGTGGCAGATGGGGCAACATCAGAAAAATATTAATGAGCATGAGGCAAAGATACAAATCCAGGTCCAGTGTAGTTCCATGTCAAGATAGGCTGTTCAGTCAGACAATTTACAGACCTCAGATGCTGATATTGAGGTGAATGAGATGAGAACATTTAAAGCAGACCAAGTTGAGTTAAGGAATCTGTTTCATCTGAAGTCTTTGTTCTTTCAAATACTTCTCTTCTTTAAGACTGTAGTAATTAGGTATGAATATGATATAGTAGCAAAATAAATTTCAGAGCATCCAGGAGCAGAGCTGCAAAGTAGCTCTGCTGAGATTGCACCTGTGCATGGTGCTCAGTCAGTATATACCTAAAAGACCTAAACCCTCTGAGTATGTGCCTGGTTTATGCCTTCCAATACTTAACTCTCCTTCCAGAAGGGATCCCCACTAGGTCAGGAAGATTACATAAGTGCACAGGGTATAGCATCTGACTTATGTAGCAGTAATCTAAATGGAGAAGGTAGGAAAAGGGATGCGGTGGGATGGATAAATGTGGAGAAAAGTAATTCTGTAAGGTCACACAACATAAGCCAGTGACAGAGCCAAAAAGACAAAAAATTCCCAATCTATTTTTTTATCCCTAGAACACAAAAAGAGCTCCTAAGCTGTGGTATTTGTAATGCTAGTTGCCTGCAAGTCATTTCAGAGTCACACTTAAATAGTAGGGCTGAAGTGACCACTGCTTCTGTTCACATGGGTAGCTAGGAGTAACTTGCAGTTACCATGGAGTAGTGTCCTTGGTGTCTTCCAATTCAAGCTTGCCTTCTTTGCAGCTTTTTCTTTAAAATACGTGTAGGCAGTCTCTAGAATATGTACAGACAGTAACAGGCAAAAAGTGAGGGCTTGTGGCTGGACAGAAGAGGTTACTGAAAGCCAAACATTAAAGCCTCTTCCACTTAGCCATATTTATTCCAGTACACTTAATATTTCCCATTAATTGCTGAACAAATGTAATGGATCAGACATTGATGGAGTATATATAAAGTACACATGGCTTGAGTGGGGACAGACTAAAAGGCACAGCATAAAAAGGAGTGCTGAAAGAGGTGGGGAGGGATCACCTGTGCAACATTTGTGTTGGACAGCAGTAGATATGGCAAAGAGAAACCTCAGATGTGTATCCAAAAGCAGACTGTGCTTTAGTGAGCTGTTCGTTCTTATAATGCTAAGCACTTCTCCAGTCATTGTGGAAGAATATTTTAGAACAGCTGAGGCTTGGAATGAAGTTAAGAAGACTTCAAGAAAACACAATATTCAGTTTTTTTTCTCTCTAAGCTCCTTTAGAACAACCTGTATAACTTGGTGCAAGTTTTCCCTCCAAAGAATTCCAAAGAATTTGATAGGTTGAACTCCATGATCTCAAAGGTCTTTTCCAATCTGATTAATTCTGTGATTCTGTGAATTTGTTCATTCCTTTAATTACTTCATAGTAGACATCTACTGGCCAGGTTGTTATGGGTAAAGGAGACTCAGCTCTTGAGATCAAAGGGTTTAGTTACTGCTAAGCAAGGAAGTAAGTGGATTTCAGGTTTTAAATTAACAATTACTGTAAATTATTATGTTCAGCTAAGTACTCCTGGTTTGTGTTTATTTGAAAGGTATCACTTGTACACTGTTACTCAAATTCAATGAATTGTGCTCGCTATCCTCTAGTTCTTACAAACAGCAGGACAGATTATTTCACTGCAATAAGTTTTACTTGCCTGAAGATTGCTCCCTAGTTGAACAGGGAGGGATTAGGTTTGTTAACCCTCATTTTTTTTTTTTTCACTTTAAAATCAATCAGAAATAGGTAACTTCTACAACAAAGAGATAATCTACTAGAAGCTACTAGCTTTTTCAGGTGAGTTCTCCAGGAGGAGTACCTTTTTGCAGGAATCGGGTCCAATACTCTATAATCCAGTCTTGNGTTTTTTTTCTCTCTAAGCTCCTTTAGAACAACCTGTATAACTTGGTGCAAGTTTTCCCTCCAAAGAATTCCAAAGAATTTGATAGGTTGAACTCCATGATCTCAAAGGTCTTTTCCAATCTGATTAATTCTGTGATTCTGTGAATTTGTTCATTCCTTTAATTACTTCATAGTAGACATCTACTGGCCAGGTTGTTATGGGTAAAGGAGACTCAGCTCTTGAGATCAAAGGGTTTAGTTACTGCTAAGCAAGGAAGTAAGTGGATTTCAGGTTTTAAATTAACAATTACTGTAAATTATTATGTTCAGCTAAGTACTCCTGGTTTGTGTTTATTTGAAAGGTATCACTTGTACACTGTTACTCAAATTCAATGAATTGTGCTCGCTATCCTCTAGTTCTTACAAACAGCAGGACAGATTATTTCACTGCAATAAGTTTTACTTGCCTGAAGATTGCTCCCTAGTTGAACAGGGAGGGATTAGGAGGTTTGTTAACCCTCATTTTTTTTTTTCACTTTAAAATCAATCAGAAATAGGTAACTTCTACAACAAAGAGATAATCTACTAGAAGCTACTAGCTTTTTCAGGTGAGTTCTCCAGGAGGAGTACCTTTTTGCAGGAATCGGGTCCAATACTCTATAATCCAGTCTTGATGCTTATTTTTTTTTTATTTTTATTTGAGGTTTTGTAACTGTCTGAATACATCAGTACCCAGCACTGGTCTTGAAGATTACCAAACTTCTCCTTGATGCATGTATGAAGCTTCATTGCTTCATCTGATGGGCAAGCGTGTTATAAAGAGGTTAATGCTGTGGCTGGACTGGAAATTGCATCTTTCTCTGCTAAGTTTCAGACCTAGGGAATTAATTAAAAATTGATTTGGTCCCAGACAAGACTTTCTAAGGCAACAGGAAGAAAAAACAAAACAAAACAAAAGCCAACAAAAACCAGCAACAAAGCTGCACCCAGAATAGAGTTAGAACTTGCAGGACAGTACTTCAGACCCCACCTAGAGTCCTGTGTGCAGTTCTGGAGCCCTCAGCACAGGAAGGACATGGAACCGTTGGAGCGGGTCCAGAGGAGGCCATGAAGATGCTCAGAGGGCTGCAGTAGCTCTGCTATGAGGACAGGCCGAGAGAGTTGTGGCTTTGCAGCCTGGAGAAGAGAAGGCTTCCAGGAGACCTTAGAGTAGCCTTCTAGTATCTGAAGGGGACTACAGGAAGGCTGGGGAGGGACTATTGACAAGGTCTTGTAATGACAGGACAAGGGGCAATGGGTTTAAAGTGGCAGAGGGAAGATTTAGACTGGATATTAGGAGGAAGTTCTTTACAGTGAGGGTGGTGAGACACTGGCACAGGTTGCCCAGGGAGATTGTGGCTGCTTCCTCCCTGGAGGTGTTCAAGGCCAGGTTGGAGGAGGCCTTGAGTGACCTGTCCTAGTGGGAGGTGTCCCTGCCTATGGCAGGGGGTTGGAACTGGATGATCCTTGAGGTCCCTTCCAACCTTACCATTCTATGATTCTATGACAGTGCAGGTTTTTATATTCTCTTCTCATCCTCCATAAAAAAAGCTGTAGATGGGTGACATGAAGTGTCTAGATGCCTGTTGTTTGCTGTTTTGTGGTTACAAAACCAGATGACTTATGTCAGATCAATAATCTTCTATCCTTGAGGTATTTATATCTCATCTAATCTCCATGTAATGGATTATACACTGCACTTGCACTAGGGGTTTGAATTTCATTATTCTTATTAGGATGTCATTTTCTCAGCTGACTCATTCATTTCCATTTTCTGAAGGCCTGTGATGAAACCTCGGTGACTTTGCTAACCAATTAGAATAATGCCTTTCAATTATGCTACAAATAGAAGACTCTGTAAAATTTTTGTCTTTTATTTGGCCTGACATTTGAGATGTGAAGGCATCCTCTGATACTGTTGTTATTCTAAAACATTCATAGAGTGGGATCAAATTGTACATATTTGAGACACACAGACACGTTACCTGCCCCAAGGAGCTTGTATTTTAAGATAAGGCAAGACAAATATAAGATGAGACACTTGACAACAGATCAGTTCAAAAGGAGTCTGAGGGAGGAGAGAGAAGCAGCTTGGGAGATGAGCTTCAGAACAATGTTTTGAATGTATGGGAGTATGTGAGTGGTACAATACTCTCAGTGGGAAGTGAAACCAGGTGCAAGAATTTGGTCCTTTGAGTGGAAGCAAGGGATACAGGGAGAGCCACACCTGGCAACAGGCTTGCAAAAGCCTTTGGATACTGCTGTCAGGGTAGCTTTAATGGCAAGAGAGAAGTAGCAGCACCTAAAGACACGCAGCACGTGGGGAAAGCTCTTCCCTCCTCAGCCTTGCAAAGGCATAGAACCAGAGCTTCTTACACCATCTTTCATTCCAAGCAAATTTTCCACTTCTTAGCATATGCATTGGCTATGTGCCCAATTTAGTTGTGGCAAGTGACAAGGCAGGAATTATAAAATATGTAGTTGTTTTATTTCCAAAAAGCCCCAGCCACAAACTGTGTACAAACTAGTTAAATTTGAGTTCTAATTTGGTCAGGAAGATCTTCACAGGGATGCTTATGGGCAATTCATTAATCTAGGAGAATCAGAAAATTGGAAAAGTTTAACCACAAAATGGCTTTGCTCAACTTATAAATAGGCAGCCTGGAGCCCGAGGGAAGTCTATTCTACTCATGGTGGTGGAGTAGAATTCAGAGATAGTCCCTGGGTCCTTTGTGCCAGTGTTGGAACTGCTCAGCATCTTAATAGCTATTGAGAAGATTCTAGCTCCTCCCAGGCTCTAGCAGGGTGCTGGGAAAGAGGCAGACGATCTCCAACCTGATCCCGGTCCCTCTTGCATGCAGGTTTGAAGAGGTACAGGGAGGATCTCTTGCAGATGTGCAAAGAGCACAATGTCGGTGGCACTTCTCACCACATCGTGAGGCACTTAATGCCTTCTCCTGGTAAACTTGAGGTACTTAAGTTTCCAGGTAGTTCAAGTCCACAACATCAGGGCTAAGCTGGTCTGCAGCACAAGGCCGAGCAGAACATATCCAAGCTGAGAGCAGTGAGGCAGAGCAGCGCAGCACACACTGAGGCAGAGGCAGGTCCCTGAGGCAGAAGCAGCACAGCTGCTTGCAGCTTAGCTCCAACTATATTATTTGCCTGAGTGTAATGGCTCCTTTGGTCACAGAGATTCACCAATCAGAATGGTATTTGCAAAACTGACCATATTAGGTGAAACCAAGGCTTGCTTACCTTATTTGGGCAAGACACTAACAACCTGTGGATACCTGTTTATCACTTTAGGAGGGAACATAATAGCCCAAGCCTTTGTTTTCCTCCCACCCTTTCTTCCCCTGTCAGCAGAAGAATGGGGCAAGCCAGGACATCTGATAGGCCTATTAGTCTTCCAGGACAGTACCTAGGGACAGCTCCGTCAGGAACTAAGAGGAGTCAATACTAAGCTGATTTTTTCTTGCAGCTCCTGACTTGACTGTGTTCACACAGATGCAGAGAGCAGGAACCCCCCTAGCTAGCCTCCATTTTTACTGGATAAAGAGAGGCAAGAGACAAACACTACGGACTCCAATTCATTAGCTCTTTTGTGACAGTAGTTTGAAGAATGAAATGAAGAAACAGACAGTAGTCAGCCTGAGATCCACGCCCCCTGTAAGTCCTTGGGATGAATCTGCCTCCTCTTGATGTCAGTTTTGAATGAACAACTCACCCAGGTGAACCATCCAACCGTATCTTTGTTTCAAGAGTGCCATAGATGTGACTGACAGTTAAAAGGCACAAGATGAGAACTGTATCCTCAGGAGCTTGCAAACCATTGTTTCACTGAAGCTTTCTGCTAAGAAGTGACACATCTCTAAGGAAACTAACTGTATTATCATTCATTAATTTGACATGAGAACATGACCTTTGTCTCAATTAAATAGGATTTGGGGAAAGAGATGCTGCAGAAGGCTCAGTAATGATTTCATAGGCACAGGAACTTGTCCTGTTTATTTCACCTACTCTCTTAAGGTCTGAAACCCTTATATATGATGGAAGGAAATGCAATGTTTGGACTTAAAGATTTTGAGGAAGTTTATGAATATGAGTAGTTTATGCTAAATGACTTCTACTGATGAAACTTGCAATGAGGCTTACATTAAAGCTTATGGTGACAGGGCAAATAGGCCAATAGGCCTCATCAGCTACTCTTGTGCTGGTAGTGTAATAAGGTAATCCTGTGCTTCAGTCACTGTGGATACTGTGAGTATTGAGTGGGCTTCCTCTTTTTGGCTGAGGATGGATGGCTAATTTGGGCTGAGACTGCCCTCAGAAGTGATATAGAATCATAGAATGGTAAGGTTGGAAGGAACCTCAAAGATCATCTAGTTCCAACCCCCTGCCATAGGTAGGGACACCTCCCACTAGTACAGGTCACTCAAGGCCTCCTCCAACCTGGCCTTGAACACCTCCAGGGAGGTCCACAACCTCCCTGGGCAACCTGTGCCAGTGTCTCACCACTCTCACTGCAAAGAACTTCTTCCTAACATCCAGTTTCAATCTCCCCTCTGCCACTTTAAACCCATTGCCCCCTGTCCTGTCATTGCAAGACCTTGTCAATAGTCCCTCCCCAGCCTTCCTGTAGGCCCCTTCCGATACTGGAAGGCTACTCTAAGGTCTCCTCCAAGCCTTCTCTTCTCCATACTGAAGAGCCCCAACTCTCATGACATGATTTTGAATTATTGTAATCGAACAGACTGATGAACTCTCAACACAGAATAAAAAATGAATGCTTTGCAACAAAGCTTATAAGCTGCTTCTCTGAAAAGCATTTATTTGAAAGAAAAACCTAGAGGTTCCAAAGAAGCAAATGTATGACTTGTATAATGAAATGTAACTTCTCTGTTAAAATTAACTGAAAACATTTATTTGTCTTTTTATAGTTAGTTCCTATCTATGTAGGTGTTAGGTACATCAAATTAGATTCAAAAAGTCTTGTATGAGGCAGCTGAATAGTAAAGGCATAGAATTTGTACTGTGACACTATGCAGGGATTTGATTTCCATGACTAACAATGCTAATTTTAGTTCAAGTTTTCAGAAGCTGAAGCCCTAAAACAGCTGAAAAGGGGAGAGTGTGAGCACATTGTTTTCAGACACCAGCTGAACAAAACACTGAGTAACAACACTGAGCAACCTGACCTAATTTCATTAGTAATCTTGCTTTGATCAGGAAGCTGAGCTGAAGACCTCCTGAGGTTCCTTCCAACTAAAGGAATTCTATGTAATATGGAAGAAGCTATCTATTGTATTGGTACACCTTCAGGCAAAAACACACACGTGTATGCACACATACAAAATACGTGGGCCAAAACTGTATCTTAGGGCATGCTCTTGTGACCCCAAACTTTCAAAAAGGTGTGAAATGCTAGGCAGCAGACAGAAAAAAAAAATAATTAAAGTAAAATTCTGTGATTTGTCATGAGAGGGAAACAAAAGATTGTGTAAGTGAGAATCTGGAGCACCTGGAGAATCATGAGATTCATAACTTCCTTTGTCTAATAATTTTCAGGGAGTGGTGAGCTCTTACTACTTCTGCCACAAATATGCTGAGATTCCAGCTATAGACAAAGGTTTTTTCTTCTGCTAGAGATTCTGGCAGCCTGTGATTTTGTGAGTCTCTGTTCTCTTATTAAAAACATTTCTAGTCCTTGGCTGGAACAAAAAAAGCCTAAATTGTTCTTCAGTATTTTAGAGTAACACAGAAATATCCTTTAAGTATAGAGCCATGTATGTTGAGAAATGTATTTACTGCTGCAAAGAAGGAAAAAAGCTGAGAGTTTCACATAAAATAGGCTTGCAGAGGTGACGGGTGATAGTGGTCACCTCCACCATCAGTTCACAAAATGCTTCTGGGGCTTTTCATATTTTCACACTGTTATCTTGATTTAAAGTAATCTTCTTGCTGCAGAATAGGAAAACTCCCAAACTCCTGCTTTAAATTTATCTATATTCTTCTGTTTGAAAGTCACCCAAACTGGTCTGCAAAACTGACATACTGGTTAGAACTACTTGTACAATTATGTTTATATGAGTTCAGATAGAGAAGCTGTATATATACCTACCTTCACTAATCAGTGCTTGTATCTTGCTTTAAGGCTTTTTCTCTTTAATGGTGGAATAGTGGAATTCTTAATTAATTCATGAGGCAAAGTAAGATTGCCCTCAGCAATATTGCAATTAATAGTTGTAATACTTTTTCTCTAGGAAAGCATGCACCTTGGAAGTATTAGTATAATCTATTTTTCATATATGACTCAATGCTTGCTCATTAATCAAAAAACCATGGAGGTTTTTCTGAGACCACCTGTGATAAGACTGCAGGGGAAAGAAAAATTTCCAAAAACCTACAGGGGAGTCTGTGATGGAGGTTGTAGGTTTGTAGCCTGTGTGCTAATGCAACATTCAATTTGTTTTCTCTGCTGCTTTATCTCAGTCAGCTCTGAATGTGGTAAAGCCCAATATGTATTCAGGATAAACTCTGACCATGTTGTACTTCTTACAGTTTACAAGTCTGTTTTAGTTATGGAATAAAAGGATAACAATAACAACACTTCTAGCAAAAACAGAAGCCCCTAAGGGTGCTGTGAAACTGGAAAAAAAAATAGAATAAGACCTCAGAAAGGGAAAAATTCCAAGTTTTGTGGACAAATGTATAAAAGAGAGGAAGCAAATACGTTTTAGGTGTACTTGATTTCAGGCTTTCATTTTTAAAATTCTACATAACTCGATAAGATGTAGATATTTTTGCTTGTGTGCGCCAAGTTTTTCAGGATTTGCAGTTTTTAAGCACACATTTCAGGACTGAGGATAAGATTCCCAGGACTCCCAGCTTAGCAGCTACTGCTAAATAAAAGTCTGTATACAGCATGATGTTTTCTGTAACATTTGTTGAGGCATACTCTGATAAGTATTTGAAGAAGAGAGAAGAAACCATCAGGGCCATTGAACCTTATTAATAATAGCAGTAAAACCTACACAAGCCAGGCTGTACATCTTGGGTTTTGTGCAAAAGGTATCCCAAGGATGGGCAAATGACAAAAAATAATTAATTCTAGGTGAAATACTAATTCCAGTATGCTGGGTTTGTGTCTGGCCAGATTTTGCTTGCTAGGAGGAACTGCAGGACGGCTTCTGTGAGGGAGCTTCTCAGAGCAGCCACCTGGTAGCCCCTCTTATGCTGCCAAAGTCCTGTGAGTCACAAACCCAACACACCCAGGCAGGCATATAAGTAAATGTGTTAAACATCAGCAAGCCTTGAAGCTTCAAATGGACATGACTCATCTCCTGAACAGAGTAAATACTGTTGGTAAGAGTCTCAAGAGCCAAATTCTTTTCTAGAAAAAAAAGAGGTCTGAGAGGGTGAGGAAAGCTGAGGTGTGTTTGTTGACAAAAAAACCCCTTGCTACAGCAGTAAAGGCTCAGACAATGTTAAGTTAGCCTAACATGTCCTGGGAGAAGCTGAGGAGGGGATGGTCTGAAAACCCTTTTTAAAAACAGACTCTCCTTTGTGGCTAATGATGTCAGAGAGCCTGTTTAAGATGGAAAATGCTCTTTTCCCTGTAGCATTACAGGTAATATGCAAATATCTGCCTGTCTCAGAGCCCCAGAATTCTTACAGAAACTACTGCTTTACAAAATTGTAATTTCCAGTTCCCCCAAGAAGGAGCTGCACTGACACAGATTGCAAAAGTTAAAATAGATATATGTAATTTATTAATGTGATGAGGTACAGCAGATTGAGGATTGCTGGTGACAACATGCACTAACTGCAAGCAATTGAGCTTGAGTCACAAAGTCCTGGGTAAGGTCTGACAGAGTTGGAGACTCAAATCTTTGCAGTAGTGCTAATACATAACAGCAATGGTAGGAGAAGCTAAGCCATGTATTGGATGCACGATGCATATCAAGAGCTCATCCCTGTCTTCAGTGGGAGAGAAGGAGCACAGACTTCCACCATCCCTGTTTCTGCTACATCTCCAGTCTTTCTCATCCATGAGTGATATTCCTCCCCCTTGGTTTTTGTTGTGCTGGTTGGTTTTTGTTTGTTTGTCTTTTTCATATTCTAACTCTGTCTCTGCCTTCTAGGTGATATTTAGCATGATTTGAATGGAGAGCTAAGTAACATAGTTGTATTAGCATGTACTTCATTTGGTTATATATTATATATAATATTGGCTTAATATATGTAATAATATATATTATTATACCATACTGAGGGGTATAAACTCAGGGAGGATTTGCTTGGGCACTGTAGCCTTCAAAATCTGTTTTGAGCTATACTGAGGGGTGGGTATAAATTCAGGGAGGCTTTGCTTGGGCACTGTAGCCTTCAAAATCTGTTTTGAACCATACTGAGGGGTGGGTATAAATTCAGGGAGGATTTGCTTGGGCACTGTAGCCTCCAAAATCTGTTTTGAACCATACTGAGGAGTATAAACTCAGGGAGGCTTTGCTTGGGCACCGTAACCTTCAAAATCTGTTTTGAACCATACTGAGGAGTATAAACTCAGGGAGGCTTTGCTTGGGCACTGTAGCCTCCAAAATCTGTTAATTTTGTCATTTTAGTCATGCTTCATTGGTTTTAGCCAAAATAGGACCATCTTATTGTCGCAGGATTCCTTCCCTCTGCCATTTGACAGGTCAGCTTTGCAGGTCTTTATTCTCAGATATAATGTAAGCATCTCTTGGTTGGGAAACATCTCAATCTTGCTCCAGATTGAGGATTGCTGGTGACAACATGCACTAACTGCAAGCAATTGAGCTTGAGTCACAAAGTCCTGGGTAAGGTCTGACAGAGTTGGAGACTCAAATCTTTGCAGTAGTGCTAATACATAACAGCAATGGTAGGAGAAGCTAAGCCATGTATTGGATGCACGATGCATATCAAGAGCTCATCCCTGTCTTCAGTGGGAGAGAAGGAGCACAGACTTCCACCATCCCTGTTTCTGCTACATCTCCAGTCTTTCTCATCCATGAGTGATATTCCTCCCCCTTGGTTTTTGTTGTGCTGGTTGGTTTTTGTTTGTTTGTCTTTTTCATATTCTAACTCTGTCTCTGCCTTCTAGGTGATATTTAGCATGATTTGAATGGAGAGCTAAGTAACATAGTTGTATTAGCATGTACTTCATTTGGTTATATATTATATATAATATTGGCTTAATATATGTAATAATATATATTATTATACCATACTGAGGGGTATAAACTCAGGGAGGATTTGCTTGGGCACTGTAGCCTTCAAAATCTGTTTTGAGCTATACTGAGGGGTGGGTATAAATTCAGGGAGGCTTTGCTTGGGCACTGTAGCCTTCAAAATCTGTTTTGAACCATACTGAGGGGTGGGTATAAATTCAGGGAGGATTTGCTTGGGCACTGTAGCCTCCAAAATCTGTTTTGAACCATACTGAGGAGTATAAACTCAGGGAGGCTTTGCTTGGGCACCGTAACCTTCAAAATCTGTTTTGAACCATACTGAGGAGTATAAACTCAGGGAGGCTTTGCTTGGGCACTGTAGCCTCCAAAATCTGTTAATTTTGTCATTTTAGTCACGCTTCATTGGTTTTAGCCAAAATAGGACCATCTTATTGTCGCAGGATTCCTTCCCTCTGCCATTTGACAGGTCAGCTTTGCAGGTCTTTATTCTCAGATATAATGTAAGCATCTCTTGGTTGGGAAACATCTCAATCTTGCTCCTGAAGCATGCTAAATTAACCTGCATTTCTGTTCTACAGTAAGCTAGGCAGTTATCCTTCATTCCCCATGGGGGAGCTGGCTCCTTGTGGAGACAGAAAAGCTTAATGAGGTTGAAGGTGAGGAGCAGCTCTACCATGGGCACTAGTGGGTTTTACTTTGTCAGTGGAAGACATGTACTGAGCCAAGTGCTTTTTGGAGCCTTAGGCATAATGATACAGCAATTTGTTAGAGAAATGAGTGATTGCAAGGTTATTTTCTACAATGATATCTACTGTTTGATAGTTTGACTGACCTTTTCTTTGAAAATAAATGAAAGGAGATTTTTTGACATGGGTTTCTTCAAGCTACTTTAAAAGAATAGAGGCATTAATCTGACATTACATCTGTTTGTAGCTGAGGCTGCATAAATGCAAATCCTGTCCCCTTTAGCATGTTCATTCATAAATAGAGGTAGTGTATATCAGATTCAAATAAGATTTTTAATGGCCTGTGCTTTCTGTGCTGCCCTGTCTCTCTCTGTTGAGATCTCCTTGGGTGCAAAAATACAGCAGCAGCAAAAAAGATGCAGGAGATGGCTGTAGTAGTCAGACAGAAAAGACAGCAATCAGCTGCATTTAAAAATATCCTCTGTCTCAAACATTACAATGATTCTATAAATGTGGAATCTTTTTATACCTCAAGACTTGTTTCAGTTAGATAGTTCTAGAGGTCTGGAAGCAAAAAAGAAAATGTTTGGAGTAAAATGGACTCAAAATGTCATGCCAAACACACAGAGCAGTCTAGCAGTAACTACATGTACAGAGTCCAGTGCCATCTGTTTGAACACAGAACCTGCAAGCACTGAGAACTACCTCAGATATGCCCTGCCTGTAGTTTAAGTTATGCATGGGCATGTAAATGTCTGATATGCAGATTACAAATGTTGTTATTTTTCTTATGGCACAAACCTGTGAAGGGAAGCATGATGAGCTCATAGGGATGACTTCTTTGATGCACATCATATTCTTGATGACTTGATTATGTGCAGAAGACAGGCAACACATTCTGGCCTTCATGAAGACCTGTATGGACCTGCAGCTCAAGAGGTGTACCCCTTTGTAGCATGCACTGTCAAGGTTCACCTGGCTGCTTCATTGCTGGAAAGCTGCAGAAAATCTATCACATGGAGAAGTACAGCTCCTAAGTGCTCTGTTTAGAAACTCTGAATTCCACCCATGAACTTTGCTGCTGAGATTTTAGAAGTAAATGGATAGTTACTATGTATGGAAGACTGAAATGGGAAAAATAGGGTATTGGGTTAGCCCTTTACCCATTCTGAGATGCTGTGCAGCTAATGTCAGTGTGCTTGGAAAGACTCTGAGATGCTATAGCATTGACATTAGTGTGCTGGGGAGAAGAAGTGGAATTTGTTGAATGTGTTGAAATAAGACTTTTGACTTGTATGAAGAACTGGCCTTCTAGTATAGAAGTACTTTGTCAAAAGAAGAGGGTGGATATTTATATTATTAAGATGACATCATAATCCTTGTCAGTGTATGACCCAGGCATCTGTCTTCACAGCTACTTACAGCTTTATGTTCTTAGAGCATTATAGTACTTCTTCCTTAAAGCAGGAATAGCAGGCAGGTATTTATCTCCATTTATTCAGTGGCTACTGTGTATTGCAGACTCAAATAATACCAAAATGTTGCAAGTTTCAGACCGAGGAACTGAAAGCAAGTCCTTCATTTTAGATGTTTACACTGTAAATAAGCAGGACATTCATAGAATTTATTTTTTTCCCCATCAATATCCCTTCCCTGACTTCGAACCAGAGCTAAAACTTTAAAAGTATGTAGATAATGCTTTTCTTTATTAGAAGGTACAGAAAAAACCCAATTATCTTAAAAAATGAGAATGTGCCAGTAGAACCCACTGGGAGCACAAGCAGAAGAGTAAGGCTTGAATTGGGGTGGGAGATTGGGGATTTCTCTAAAAAATGCTTGGCTGTCACAACCCTTAGTGCCTGGTTATGCACTGTCAGCAGAGGAGTCCTGGTGATGACATATATCCCTGTTTTTTGATGCTCCTTTCCTGTCCATAAGCAAAGGCNAAGCTGGCTACACTGTTAAATAATTAGAACTACTTTTTAAAAGTATCCAAAAACCTCTACCTAATGCAATTCACTGAGCACTGTGGACAGAGAAGGAGCACGTGCAGCATCAATTACCCACCAAAAAGTATGTACCATTCACACATGCACAGACTTCTGCCCCCATACACAATGCACACCAGAAACTGAGCTTTATACTCACAGTTAACTTGGTCCTTCTTCTAAAATCCATTGCTGACATGACCTTTTGCCCAATGATTTTCCAGTATTTCTCTGCTTTTTTGTCCATGAGAGTATTGAAAGGTGCATTCCGGTCTGTATAGTGGTATTATACCGGACATCTCATAACTTTTTGACACATTCTTTTGCCTCAGTTATTTTGGGAATTGAGAGCATTAACATGTGTGGCACCTCTTTCCACTTGCCTGGTCAGAGTGGCAGATGAATTTAGTCACTGAGAGAGATTACATGCCAGAGTAGTAAATTGTTCTAGAGTTCTTCATGTAGTAAATGTGGCCAAAGAATCAGCCTTCTTTTTTAGAGCTGTCATTGATCCCAGTAAATGCCTTCAGTGTTCTCCCTCCCAATAATTACCAGGGTTCATTATACAATTGTAGATGTGATGAAATGGTTTGCCAGCCTTAGAAGCTTGCCAAAGACAGTTACATGTTACTAATAAAAACATTTTCACAGCCCACTTCACCCCCTCTTACAATCACTTAGCACTTTTTAAATAGAATTGCAAGTTCATTGCCAATACCTTGACAGGTGACGCAACATTCACGATTCATAAGGGAGACTTGAACCATCCAGTGGGAAGTTGTTTAGGGGAACAGAAAACCAACACATTGTGCTGCAAGTGCCAGCAGGACCAGAGGAAAGTGGATAAATGTCAGGTGGAAAGGCATGTGTAAAATACAAAGGAAAAAAGCCATTTGGTGGTTTTGAACAATTAATCCTCAGCTTATAGTGCAGCTCTTAAAGGCAAGAATGTTAAAGGAAACAACAGAGCCACCACAGGTACCAATTGTTAGGAAGAGCAGTACCAGACCACAGAAACAAAATTACTCAGCAGTATTCTCAATTAGAGACTTAAAGCCAGGAAGCTAAGTTGCTGTCAAATGGCTTTCAGAAACTGGTATGCAATGGAAATACTCCTTTTCTAACAATTATTTTACAGGGATTACCAACTTCAGAAGAAGATATTCTATGAAAAAAAGCACTGAGTAATGCTCAGTGAACAGTGTTAGGTCTGGGAATTGAGGAGATTATTATAGAATCATAGAATGGTAAGGTTGGAAGGGACCTCAAGAATCATCTAGTTCCAACCCCCTGCCATAGGCAGGGACACCTCCCACTACTACAGGTCACTCAAGGCCTCATCCAACCTGGCCTTGAACACCTCCAGAGAGGGAGCAGCCACAACCTCCCTGGGCAACCTGTGCCAGTGTCTCACCACCCTCACTGCAAACAACTTCCTTCCTCCTAAAATCCAGTCTAAATTTCCCCTCTGCCAGTTCAAACCCATTGCCCCTTGTCCTGTCATTACAAGACCTTGTCAATAGTCCCTCCCCAGCCTTCCTGTAGGTTCCCTTCAGATGCTGAAAGGCTACTCTATGGTCTCCTGGAAGCCTTCTTTTCTCCAGGCTGCAGAGCCCCAACTCTTGTAGCCTGTCCTCATAGGAGAGTTGCTCCAGCCCTCTGAGCATCTTCGTGGCCTCCTCTGGACCCGCTCCAACAGTTCCATTATATTGCATTATAATAGTTCCAACCTCTGTATAAAGACTTGCTTGATAAATATCCTTTTATTAATAGTGTAGAGATCTTATCTTTTGTTTTCATTATCCAGCTCTCCTCCAGCCATGGTATAAACATGAGTTATTGTAGATTATTTGATGCAGTCTGCTTGTAAAAGTAATGAAACTGGGAAAATCTACATCATCTACATTATAGGCAGATAAATAGTGGGTGGATAGTCCAGAACACAGTCCCAAGGAGAAAAAAAATGAAGAAAGATAGACATTTTAGGCATTAATTTAATCACAAACTGTATCTTTCCTTTTAAAACTTTGTAAGGTAAATGCAAGTTACAGCTACAAGGAAACATAAGTGTTACTTGTGCTGGTAGCATTTCATTCTTTCTAGAAAATTTTGAAGATACTACCCAAACCCATGCTAGTTAATTGCTGATAGATTTCAGATATGATAGAATTTCAGATATGCTTATACCAGAAGCTTTTAGATTAGAAGTAGAGCTCTTCTGTCAGATTGTCTAATGGTTTATATACTGAAAAAGCTACTGCTGGGAATGAAATGAAGATGTAGGAACAGACTCATTTAAAGCCTGAGTTTGCTGAAGTAAAGCATGTCCAACTGTGTGAAGAGAAATAAACCCCTTCTAAAGCAACTCATCTACCCTTTTCCCCCTAACAGAGGAAGTTACATACACTTTGCTCTCACATGGCTGAATAGCAACCATTTCTGAAATACCTACTAACTCCCTGGAACAGGTTGCCCAGAGAGGTTGTGACAGGACAAGGGGCAATGGGTTTGAACTGGCAGAGGGGAGATTGAAAGTGGATGTTAGGAGGAAGTTGTTTGCAGTGAGGGTGGTGAGACACTGGCACAGGTTGCCCAGGGAGGTTGTGGCTGCTCCCTCCCTGGAGGTGTTCAGTGCCAGGTTGGAGAAGGCCTTGAGTGACCTGTAGTAGTGGGAGGTGTCCCTGCCTATGGCAGGGGGTTGGAACTAGATGATCTTTGAAGTCTCTTCCAACCTTACCATTCTATGATTCTATGATCTTAACAGAAAGCATTCTTTGGTTGGGACTCAAGATTGAGAACCCTTAAAAAGGGGCAGAAATCCCACTAAAAGTCTAAGGATTAAAAAGCTATCTCTTAAAAGCAACGAAACAGGTGGGGAAGAGATGTAAACCAGACTGTTAAATTTTACTGCATTTTCTGCTTATTGATTTTAATCTGAGACAGTAAAACTTGGGCACACAGTCCCAAACAGAATCGAAGTTCACTCACAAGGGAGGAAATGAAGGGCTTTTCTTGCAAAGCTGTGAAACAAGAACTACAGCAGCTCTGGTCCTGGCTGTGGAGGTGAAGGCTATTTTCTAAAGACTATATTTAAATGAATTTGAGAATGCTACAACTTGCTATTTTTTTTTTGTGTGTGTGGTTCAGAGATGTCTGACATTTGAAGCAGAATGATGTGAATAAAGGAAATGTCAATATGGTTCTTCTAGAACAGGCAGAAAACAGACATCTAACAAATTCAGTACCTCCCTTGTAAGCCAGGATGTCTTGTATGAAACATGTTTTAGGAAGAAATGTCTTTTCAGGAGGAGGTACCAGCAGACACATTTAATCTCTGAATAATAAAAGGCTCTCTTATTAATGGTTATGAACTGCACAATTTAGTTTGTTGTGCCCTCCAGACCCTATAGTCTGTGCCATTAAAACCCACCTAATGCTATTATGAAGCATTGGGATATTTGTGTGAAAGCACTGGTCTGACAGAAAAACTTGTCTTCTGCTCTACATAGTTATACTGAGAGGGTGTAGTGGAGGGGTAATTAATTAATGTGAGATTATATTTTCAAAATGAATATTGTTTATGAATATTCAATATTCAGAACTCTCACCATCCCGATCACTAATTTTAATAACAATTGGTTC
>WBNM01012702.1:31190-41723 GCA_013399055.1 Ramphastos sulfuratus | reverse complement strand
CTTGCTTTACCCTTTTTAGGGCAGAGCACAGCCTTGCACAAGGCATACACTAGCTGAGCCTGTGTACTTTGTTTACCACAGGCTGCAAAGGGCCAGGGTCCTCAGACTCAGTGGCTCCAGGTTCTTTGTCCTCATTCCCGTGGTTGCTTCTCCCCAAAACAGAGAGAGGGAGAACAGAAAAACATGTCTGGGCAAGCCAGGACATGGATAAGCCTATTTTGGCCTGCTTAGGCCTACCATGGAACACCATGTCACAATGGAACACCTGAAACATCAACTGCATACTAAAATTGTCAAATTTAACAACTAAAAGGTGTAAGTTGATTAAATTAGTCTTTAGAGTTTTTCCTTTTAGAATGAATTTATTATTTATATACACCTGTTTCTCTTTCCTTAGTATATTCTCTGTCGTTACAGAGTATATCAGTAAACATCTAAGAATAAAACAAGATCACATCAATGTATTTTTATTAAGAAATGTGGTAATAACAAAGGTGTGAGTGAGTATGTTGAAACAGGTTTTGAAATTATCCAAATTGTCAAAACTCTCTCTAGGGTACAACATATATATGACATACAAAGCGTGTATTGCATATGCACTTAGTAAAGATAGATTTTCTATATCTGTAATAGATATATTAATATATGTTTGAGTGGCATCATCATTACTTTTTTCATACTGAATGGTCAGAATGTGCTTTCAGAATATATTCACAAGACAACTCTTTTTTTCCCCTTGTGAGATAAGAAGAATGTACAGCAATTACTTAAAATAAGCCCAGAATTTCTGAAATCTAGTCCAAAATACTCCATATTTAAGTTTATTCCTGCATGAGCCTTACATAGCCTTTGTAGAAAACAAAATACTGAAGACATAGTTGAGGGAAAAGCAGCATACCACAAGGAATCAAAACCGTCTTGAAATCCAGACTTACAGATTGGAATTTACCTGTGAAGTTTCTGGTGGGTGGAAGTCTGTCTTCACACACTTTTCAAAAGCTATTTTCTTTTCTATACTAGAGTTAAAAACTAGACACAGAGCAGCATTAAGCAGAGATTGGTTAAGTTCTCAGGAAGTTTGTTTCTGCTTTAAAGTTCTCAATTTTAATAAGTTGATTGTGCACACACATTATCAGGAGACAAGACAACTACAGTATATGCTCTCAAAGCTCTTCACAATAAGAGAACATACTCTGATCTTCCATTTATTCACTGGCCAGGTGCAGCAGCTGCATATCTTCTTTTGTACAGCTGTCAGTGTGAGATCTGTGGAACACAGAAGTAATTATTCTCCATTGAAGTGCCACTGTCCTGGAAAAAAAAAAAAAAAAGAATATAATCTCTCTGAAGCTGAAGAAATTTATAATGCAGTTCTTTCTTAAGGCATAATTTTCTTATGAGTCTAGTAACAACTGTTTTAAGTAGCTAACCTCAGCCTAGTCGCCAGATGCTTTCATCAGTCTTGGTTTTTGAGATAGCTGCCAATGTCTGTAAGCAAACCTGTGTGTCCCCATGCAGATTTAAGAGGCACCTGTAGTTTCTTCATGACTTGTGAGAAAAGGGAAGTGGGTAGTATTCGTGGTTGACACAGATCAACTGCAAGGTCATTTCATTTATACAGAAGGTCTTTAATATGGGGCAATTTCATTTTTGCTTTTCCCCAGCTCTGTCTAGGCTGTCGGGGTGGCATGTCCTTCTGCAGCCATAATGCTGCTCATCATTCAGGCCTCGCTGTGTGTCAAGTGAAAGTGTCTTTACAAGAGGACTAGTCAAAAATTGAGTCACCAGAGTGCATGGTTGTAACTGAGCAGCAGCTTCTATAGTGGCTCTGCGGGACAGCTGACAGTGTTGCTGGAGCTTCTGAAATAGTAGTCCATGCTGGCTTGAAAACACTTAGGGAAGATTAATTTACTGCCAATTAAAAATAGAGTTAGGAAAGTGACAAACAGCTAAAAACATCCCTCCCCAGCCTTCTTCCCTGGTGCTGTGCAACACAAGAGCAGCTCCTGATGCCTTTTCACAAAGGACCTCACTAATCACTACCAAAAACTTGCTATATAAACCAAATACAGGATTAATCACCTCAAGTTTGCTTTTCAGAAAAGATACAGTTGTCTTAAAGAACTTACAAGTGTTCTTGTCTGCTGCATTTCTCCTAGGGAAGGGCATGCTGTCTGTATTTGGAAATAACCCCACCGGAAGGGTGCATCGACAAAGGCTTGATGCCATCAGCACTGAGCTTGTTTTGTTACATCTCTAGAGGTTTCACACTAAGGTTAAGCTTGTTGATCACTTTATCAAAGCCAAATGAAACTACTCTCTTCTGGTGTGAAAGTATTTATGTGATAATAGAGTTGGAAGAACACTTCCCTTTATGCTCCCTTGTGTTTGTCGTACACCATGAATTCACACTTCAAATATGGGAGCAGTATAAGAAAGGGATAAGAGAGATCTTCCCAGTCTGGGTTTCTACAGTGTTGGTTTATGCATGAGAAGAAAAGAATCCTCAAGTCATATCTGCAGTGAAGGGAAATGCATAAACCTTGTGACTTAACTACCAGCAAAATATTGATTTTGTCAGCATCAGTGGCAAATGCATTCTCACTGCCAGAACACAGCTTTCCAGACTTTTTTTCTGCTTGACAGACTTGATCCAGAATACTTAAGGAAATGCAGAATGAATCATCAGTAATTGCTGAATATTTGAAAATAGCCTCATCACATTAATATATCCTATTTTTCAGTTTGAAAAAGAGATTTGAAAAGAACTGAGTTTGCTTAAACCCTTTCATCTGTAGGGGTGGGATATTTCTGTAAGATTTCCACAGTAATGTGAGGTAGGTGCATTAATTACTCTCTTCCAGGCAGCTGGAGCATTTCAAGCTGCAGGTTGAACACAGCCAGATCACTTAAAGGTTTTGCCTGAACTATCAGTGATTTAGAGTAGAAGCTTTTTATATAGGTGAATACAAAACATGGCTCCTTGCTCTTTTTTATACCAGTTTTGGATATGCAACACTCAAAATTCAGGAGTAGATTGATAGTCAGTATGCTTTATAAACAAACCAGGAGATGCAGCTCACTAGTAATCTTAAGACTCTTAACTAACCAACACTGGTGAATTCAAAGCAAAAGTTAAATTTATCTCCCAGTTTGCAATGTGCATTTAGTTTCAGAAATAGACTCAAAGCAGAACTGGAGGTGAGACAATATAGAGCAGCTGACTGCTGCCATGTGGGCTTGCTTAAGTATGCAATCAGTTATTTTACTTTGCTGTGTATAAAGATCAAGAATTAACAAGCCAGAGGAAGAGTCAGCTTTTCATGTGGCTTGCAAAAGAGATATTCTTTCATACTCAGCTCCACATCTAGATCTACTGAGGAGGAGAGATGAAATCAAACATCCCTGTGATGGAAGAGAGGTGTCAGAGACTTAGGGAATATGGTGTTTGCAAAGAAGATGTTAAAGATCAGGAAAGATTTCTGTAATAGTTTCAAAACCCATTTAGTACAAAAAACAAAGAAAATCAGATTTGGTTCCATTTGAGAAAGCTGACAGGGAACTTCGTTTATTTTCTTGAGAATTGCTTGCTCTTGATATCCCCTTCTTGCTCAGAAGCTCTGACTGGGAGGTAAGATCCTTTTAGTTTCAGTGAGGTTCCCTTATGGGCAGGTTTTACGTATATGCTGGTTTTCAAGTGAGAAGCTGGATAGGGATTGTTGTGTATGAATACTAAAGCAGACACAAAGAGAAGGCAACTCCCCCTGCCCCACCTCTGTGAAGACATCAACTCTCCTCTCTTATGAGAAACCATTTCCTACCTGCTACAGAGATCTTTCAGTCCTCCTAGAGATTACATCAATGAAAACACGTTCGTCTTTCCACACCATTTAGGCAATTGCCTACTTAATGGAACATATAATGGGATGAAATTGCCACCTGGTGACTAAGATACAGGACAGCTCCCAGGGGTATAATTATATAGGCTGTTTTTTAGTATTCCAACGGTACTGGCTATGGAGCTGTATCCCTGCCTCTGGATGTAGCTCATATTATGGCTTGCAGAAATCATGGGCATTATTTCCCTTTGTGTTTTCCCTAATTGCTGAAAGAGTCTATTTCAAATACAAATTAACTGTGTCTGAGCTGAGGGCTACAAAACTTTGAAGTGCGGTCGAAGGTGCAGAAGATGGAAAGGGTAGCAAAGGGTTACCAGAAGATGGAAGGGGTAACAATGGATAGCAATATGAATAATAATTTATAAAGCTGGAAAGAGCTAGTGTCAAGTGCCCCAAAACTCATGCAGAGTTATGCAGTAGGTATGTTTTAGTACAGCGCTGGGTGCAGGCAGGATCGCTCCATCAATCCTGCACACCCCAGGCTGGCACAGTTTATGTTACAAGAGCAGGCATATTCATAATAAAAGGTAGGGCTATTATAATTATTTCTTGTAGTTCATTAACATAGGTATTTTCCCATTCTTTGCCCTGGCTCAAATCCTCCCTGGTGGCCTTGAATGGTACAGACATCCTCAAAAATGTGCATCTGGTCTGTAAGGCTCTTTACCAGCACTCTTCAATTTTTCTTTTATCAAAGCACTGTGCTAACTTGATTTTACATTAGATGTATGTTACTGATCTAAGGAGTGGAACAAACCAGCTTTTTACTGGGATCTGCAAGTTTTGCCAGCACAGAGAATTTAAGTAAGTCCAAAATTTGAGTCAAAAAGCCCATGCCTCTATACCTTTTGAGAGACTGCTAAGGCAAGAAAGTAAAAATCTCAAGGTAAAGAAAAAGGGGAGAAAGGTGGCATGTAGACCATGCTCATTCCTTCCAGTTATAGAATCATAGAATCATAGAAGGGTAAGGTTGGAAGGGACCTCAAAGGTCATCTAGTTCCAACGCCTTGCCATAGGCAGGGACACCTCCGACTAGTACAGGTCACTCAAGGCCGTGTCCAACCTGGCCTTGAACACCTCCAGGGAGGGAGCAGCCACAACCGCCCTGGGCAACCTGTGCCGGTGTCTGCTTGAACTAGAAGACCAAGATTTGAAAGGCAGGTAAGATAACCAAGCAGAAAGGTATTGACTAAACATGAGACAGTAGACACATTTAAAAGAAGCCCCCAGAGAGACCACTTCCATAGATACCTGTCTCACTGTCATGCAAATGTAAATATGCACAGTTATTCTGTAAAAAGGAAAATAATTTGATAGGTATAGTAGGAATGAGGCAGCCACATTCTTTGAGAGATACAAATCCATGAAAAGGTGCAATGCCAAAAAATATGGCTAGCAGTAAGTTCCATGTGAAATTGCATCAGCTTGTTGTATTAGAGAAAGATTTAGGAACATAGAGGCTGAGCCATCTTTTCAAGGAACAGAGGGTACAACAGACCATACATCTGTAACCTAGGTTTTATTTGGGCAGTTGCCTAAGAACTTTGGTTGATTTTAAGGCTGCAGTGGCTGTTAGCATAGTGATAAAGTGTCTGTGGCATAGAAATGATTGAAATGAAGTACTGGGTTTCCTTTGTCTTAATAGGAAGATGTGATCACGTTTGAAGTTCAGAAGGAAAGGGAAATGCTTGAAGGCAAGGATGCTTTGAGGCTTTTCAACGTGACAGTGAAATAAACTTGTGCTTCCTAGAAAGATTAAGTGTTAGCACTAAGTTATGACTGAATTGCTCCTATCATGAGGAAAAAGAGGAAGAGGGATAAAAAAATTGAAACTGTTCTGCTGGGAAGAAAACTGTGAAGTGTCTGGTTTGCTGTTCTTATGAGTGACTGACTGATGATGGCAATCAGTCTTATATTGACTGTTGCTCCAAAAGTACTGTTCTTATATTCTGAAAGTTTCCTAAATGATGGTGGCAGCAACAGCAGCCCATCTTAGATGGGCAAAATAATAAGAATGACTGTTTGATCCTTTGTCTGCTTTCTGGATACTCCAGGCAATAATTTACTTTGCCTGGTTCTTAGATAAGGTTCTAATTAAATTGTATGTGCTGACTTTTTAAGGGGAATTAGAGTCTTGATGCAAGACTGTAACAGAAACTGATTCAGTATAATAAATGATAGCCCATTCTGGAGCTTCTTCCATGTTAGCATGGAAATATCCTCCCAGAACTAAACAGTACCTTTGCCACATCAAATTCCTCAACAGACTCTCCTTCTGTACTGTGTCTCTGTGTTACTGCTTTTTGTAACCTCCCCTTCCTTTCCTTTTCTATTTCTTTCTGAAATTGCTGGACTAAAAGCACCCTCAGAGATTATGTTTGTGTAGTGCTCGTGGTACAGTGGCAGTGATCAAAAATAGCTAATGGCAATAAGAATCATTCCTGTAGCAAATGGAAATATCACATTGAGAGGAAAAAAAAAAAAACCCATGTAGTTACCAACATTGGAGTCTGCTAGACCCTGGAATAATCTCCTGCGGCACTGCTCTAGTCACTTTGAAGCAGACTGAACACAGCCCTAAAGAATACACTGTTTTGTCCAAGTCTCCAGGGAGGTGAACTAAGTGTAATCTAACAGGCCAGTTTTACCTTTTCCTTTTACGTCTGCAGGAGTTGTAGCTGCTCACGTTGTAGCTTTAGTAGCTGAGTTCACAGAGCACCATCAGCTATCAGTATTTCTTCTGCCAGTATGTGTTAAGCACCGTGTTCACCAATGTTTTCCCACCTTTCTCAGAAGGAGGAGGGTGGCTAGGCAAGGAAGCTGCTGACTTTGACTCGTGGTTAGTATGCTGTGCAGACAGACAAATCAATTGGACTCTGCCTGGGAATCTTAATCAGAAGCATGTGGTTCGCTGCAGTGGTTAAGTGCTACTGTGCTGGTGATGGCATCTTCTTTAGAGACACTATTGATTGTTCTCTCTCTTTTGAGAAGAGATTCCAACTGTGTAGACAGCATAAAGGAGGGAGAAGTTCTCTCTTACACCTCAGCAGGATTAGGATCGACAGTTTAATTTCACCGAGGGCAGGCGGGATGTCATTCTAATTCAGTCAGACTAGTGTGGGAAAGAGGAAGGAGATGGCTGTTTGAAAGGTCCATTGATTATCTGAATAAGCCTGGTGTAAGGCCAAAGATGATGCAGTGCAAGGACCATGCAAACTGAGGCATGGGAGCACGTCTTTAGGAAACGTCTTTTGAGGGAAAGCCCCTTTCAGAGGGAAATGGAAGAGAGCAACATATTGCAAACTGACCTATACTTGGAGTGGAAGTGAATCCCAGGTCTGGGTGGCATCAGAGTGGGGATGCTGTAATCCTCTAGCAATACTGAAATGCAAACTGAACAAAAAAAAAAAAAAGCCAAACATGAAAGAGAGTTTGTGAACAAACATGGTATTGGGTGTGGGAGTATCTTTTGATGACTGCATGTTTGACTGTATGTGCAACCATCTGCTTATATATTCTCTCCATTAGTACTCTTGTGATTTTAAAAATGCAAGTGTTATAAGAAAAACAACAGTGTAACACAGAGTATATTTTCAACAAAGGAGATGGCAATGTGGCCACACATGCCAGTATGCTTTTATAAGAAATGCCTTTACACATTAAGTAAAACTTTCATTCCTTCTTTCTCCTCCCCCCAAAAAACCCAACAACAAAACAGAACAAAAAAACCCCAGCAGCATACTTGTATAAAATCTGCTATGGTGACAAACAAATGAAGTCTCTCCAGGTAACTATTTCATGTGGACTGTCCACTGTGCCTTACACATCAGTATCTTCACCGAAGACCTTCTGAGAATAGATGTATGGAATCTCCTCTGCTGTGTTTCATTTTATTGCATTATCAAGAGGAAAACAGCCAGGTCTGAAGCAGGTTTATATTTCCCTTTTCCAAGAGACTAATCATAGATGTACTTACTAATTAGTCAGTGCTGGGACCAGTGCTGTTTAACATCTTTGCCAGTGACATGGACAGAGGAATCAGTGCAGCCTCAGCAAGATTGCAGATGGCACCAAGCTGTGTGGCACAGTCAACTTGCTAGAGGGCAGGGATCCATCCAGAGGGACCTGGACAGGCTGGAGAGGTGTGCCCAGGCCAACCTCATGAAATTCAACAAGGCCAGGTGTAAGGTCTTGCACCTAGGTAGGCACAATCCCAAGCACAACTCCAGGCTGGGTGGTGAGTGGCTGAGAGCAGCCCTGGGGAAAAGGACTTGGGGGTCTGGATTGATGAAAAGCTAAACGTGAGCCTGCAGTGTGAGTGCAGCCCAGACAGCAACCGAGTGCTGGGCTGCAGCAAGAGCAGTGTGGGCAGTAGGGCAAGGGAGGGGATTCTGCCCCTTTACTCTGCCCTCCTCAGACCCCACCTGCGACAGTCCTGTGTGCAGTTCTGGAGTCCCCAGCACAGGAAGGACATAGAACTGTTGTAGCAGGTCCAGAGGGGGCCACAAAGATACTCAGAGGGCTGCAGCAGCTCTGCTCTGAGGACAGGCTGAGAGAGTTGGGGCTCTGCAGCCTGGAGAAGAGAAAGTTTCCAGGAGACCTTAGAGTAGCCTTCCAGTATCTGAAGGGGGCTACAGGAAGGCTGGGGAGGGACTATTGACAAGGTCTTGTAATGACAGGACAAGGGGCAATGGGTTTGAAGTGGCAGAGGGGAGATTGAAACTGGATGTTAGGAGGAAGTTGTTTGCAGTGAGGGTGGTGAGACACTGGCACAGGTTGCCCAGGGAGGTTGTGGCTGCTCCCTCCCTGGAGATGTTCAAGGCCAGGTTGGAGGAGGCCTTGAGTGATCTGTACTAGTGGGAGGTGTCCCTGCCTGTGGCAGGGGGTTGGAACTGGGTGATCCTTGAGGTCCCTTCCAACCTTACCATTCTATGATTCTAGTTGCTGGCACTGTGGAGATTTCTCCATGAACTTTTGAGGAGAATTGCATTGCCACACTGACCTTGTTACAATCTATAATTCTCTCTCTGTTTTGTTTCATTGTGCAATATTTGTTTTAATTTGAGAGCTATTGAGCATTAGTAAGCCAGCTGCATCTTTCCCGGGAATGGACATTTTGCCAAAAATAAATCCTGAAAAATGTCCTTGATGCTTTTAACCTTGTGCATTCATCCCTCAAAGAAAGCAGCATGGAGTGTCACATAATCAGGAGAGGGGAAGGTTTTAGCTGGAGATCGGATGTGCTGTGTTGTATGAGCAGTTATCAGGATTCAAGAGAATCAGGAAGGCTGTTTGGAAAATATTCAAGTGAGTAGAATATCTTCATCAAATAGATTTGGGTTGAGTTGAATAGGTATGAGGAGATAGATGTTTATTTAAATTACAGGCCATTCTACAAAGAGCACAATCATAGCCACATTGGTTAAAACACTTGCTTAAAGGTACTGCTGATTTGCATTTATGTGAAGAGCAGCATTGTGTTAACTGTGATCCCTGTGTGAATGTGTATGTGTAAGGAGAAGGGAGTGCTGTTTTCTTTGCATTCATCACTTTCTTAGGTCCCATTCCTTCTTTACAATGACAAAGCAACTGATAGCCATGTATTTATTCCTGGGCCCATGCTACCTCTATATTGAATGGCACACAGGAGACAGATGTCTGTGGAGCTCACTGCTAGTGCAGTAAGGAAGGGTACAAACAGTAGTGCAGCACTCGACTGACCCACCCCAATAACTTTTTGGTGAAGCTCTCACTATTGATGTGTGTGCAGAGCACTGGGGAGGCTGAAAAAGAGATCTCCATTTTGAGGACTGATGTTTCTTTGTCTGAATAAGCTGGGGCCAGAAGAATGTGGATCCAAAGAGCAGTTCTTAGATAACCCTGATACTGACAGTGACAACGAGAAAATAAAAATGTGGTAGTGGTGGTAGGCTGGAGGAAGAGGCTCTTAGCCTGTTTAGCTGGAGCTGCAGCACGTGGTGATATGTCAGAAGTCAAAATTGCTCATTGGCAGTCAAATGTGGTAGAATATTCATTCATGTGAGTCTTAAAGTACCCAGTGAGATGAGACATGACTGACCATTTTTCACAGGACTCTTACTCTCTCAGTGAAAAAACAGCTTTATAATCATTTCTTTCACTCCATGTCTTTACACAGTGCATCTCTTTTTACTGAAGCCATTTACAAACCTATATCTCTAATTCAACCTCAGCAATAATTCCAGATCACAGCATAACCAAATTGTTGAGAATGAAGAGGTGCAGTTAGATACACTACACAGCAAAATAAAACCAAACCAGGGAATAGCTCATGGATATGATGTTGAATACTGTCCAGTTATGCTATGTTCATACTAAAACATGCTATTAACGTGTGCTAATCATAGAATGGTAAGGTTGGAAGGGACCTCAAAGATCATCTAGTTCCAACCCCTGCCGTAGACAGGGACACCTCCCGCTAGTACAGGTCACTCAAGGCCTCCTCCAACCTGGCCTTGAACACCTCCAGGGAGGGAGCAGCCACAACCTCCCTGGGCAACCTGTGCCAGTGTCTCACCACCCTCACTGCAAACAACTTCCTCCTCCTAACATCCAGTTTCAATCTCCCCTCTGCCAGTTCAAACCCATTGCCCCT